>CAJPEV010000720.1:0-97938 GCA_905338385.1 Darwinula stevensoni | reverse complement strand
TAGCCCACGACCATAGTCGCAGGTGGCGGTTTCTGGATTTTTTCAGATCGTTTAGGATTTTGCCTTTTCGTCTATGGAATCGGCTTCACAGCTGTATGAACTAACTTTCGGCAGTGTGTGTGGAAAAGGGAAATTTCTAGACCAACCCGACGACCATAGTCGCAGGTGGCGGATTCTGGTTTTTTTCAGATCGTTTACGATTTTGCATTTTCATGGGAATCGCCTTCACAGCTGGATGAATGAGGTTTCAGCAGTGTGTGTGGAAAAGGGAAATTTCCTTACTTAGCCCACGACCATAGTCGCAGGTGGCGGTTTCTGGATTTTCTCAGCTCGTTTAGGATTTTGCAATTTCGTCTAGGGAATCGGCTTCACAGCTGTATGAACTAGCTTTCGGCAGTGTGTGTGGAAAAAGGAAATTTCCTGACTTAGCCGACGACCATACTCGCAGGTGGCGATTTCTGGATTCCGTTAGGGTCTTTGCATATGATCGCTTTCGCCATGTAAATCGCCTTCACAGCTGTATGAACTTGGTTTCGGCAGTGTGTGTGGAAAAGGGAAATTTCCTGACTTACCCGACGACCATAGTCGCAGGTGGCGGATTCTGGTTTTTTTCAGATCGTTTAGGATTTTGCCTTTTCGTCTTGGGAATCGGGTTCACAGCTGTAACAACTAGGTTTTGGCAGTGTGTGTGGCAAAGGGAAATTTTCCAGACCTACCCGCCGACCATGGTCGCAGGTGGCGATTTCTGGATTCCGTCAGGGCCTTTGAATATGATCGCTTTCGCCATGTGAATCGGGTTCACAGCTGTATGAACTAGGTTTCCGCAGTGTTTGTGGAAATGGGAAATTTCCAGACCTCGACGACGACCATAGTCGCAGGTGGCGATTTTTTATTCAGTCAGGGTCTTTGAATATGATCCCTTTCGCCATGTGAATCTCCTTCACAGCCGTATGAACTATTATTCAGCAATGTGTATGGAAAAGGGAAATTACCAGCCCTCGACGACGACCATAGTCGCAGGTGGCCGTTTCTTGATTTTTTCAGATTATTTGGGAATTTGCCTTTTCGTCATGGGAATCTGGTTCACAGCTGTATGAACTAGGTTTCGGTAGTTTGTGTGGAAAAGGGAAATTTTCAGACCTACCCGACGAACATGGTCGCAGGTGGCGATTTCTGGATTCAGTCAGGGTCTTTGAATATGATCGCTTTACCGTGCGTGGCTTTAGGCGGCTGCAGAAGTCATGCGAGGAAGAGTGTCCTCGCGTGACCTTGTTCAATGATTATTTCCTCAAAACCAGGGGCCTGTTCCTCGCCTGTGCTAAACTTAAATCTAAATCTAAATCTAAGTCTAAAAGCAGTGTAAAGGCAGTCTAAAAGCAAGAAGTCTGTTCTTCGCCCTGACTATTTAGCCTAAGATTTAGCCTAAGATTTAGCCTAAGATTTAGATTTAGATTTAAATTTAGCACAGGCGAGGAACGGGCCCCTGGTGTGCAGAGAATGCAAGATTTCCAAGAGAGCTATGGTGTTGTAGTGGGGAATGTCAGCGAACGAACGATGGTGTAGAAAGTAGCACAAGCATTTGTCCACTGCCTCTAACGTCAATTGGATCCGTTCCGGATGAAGAGAGGACGTGACGACGGAGTGTCACGGGAGACTTCATGAAATTGGGCAAAAGATTATTCGATTGAAGTTTGTTGGGGTCCAGGGTGCGCTCGAAACAGGCTTCTCTGACTGGTAGACAATATAAGTTTTCGAATAAATTAATTTTTTTTAAAGAAAAAGCCTGCTTTCGCGGCGAAAGCATCCACGAGTGAGATGAGGTGTCAAGCTCATACGGACTCGCAGGTCGAAAATCAGATTTTTATGCACTGAGAGGATTTTTTTAAATTTAGAATTATCATGGAATAACGAAAACACATGTAACGACTCCCATACGCGCAGACAGAAAGGAAATATGGAAAGAAAAAACCGTGTTATATATTGGAACGTGGGAGAAATACATTTTAGTGGATTCGCCTTTGAGGTAAACAAGCTGGTGCTCTTTCAAAGTCTCAAAGTTCCCATGATTTACAAGGGGTGAAGTAGGAAAGAGGGCACTAGATAACCATCAGAACTTCGTGGGGGACAGGGATGCCAAATGAGTGATAGGGATGCCAAATGGCTATGTTATACCTGAACACGTGAATGACAAATCTACCTTCATGGTGTATGCTATTCAAGATAAGTTTAAAACACTGATTTGGGAATCGTAATCCCCTGCATCACTTGAAACACTTCACCTGAATCACCTTAAGTTTTTTATCTTCACTTTTTTTAAATAGTAATTTATGGCATGAAGTAAGGTAGAATAATGCGACATGAAGCGATTAAACTTTGCTCAGATAGAGTATTATCCTTCCTCTTTCCGGCAACCCTGAATTTTCCCAGAGGCTTAACACGTGTCTTTAATCCATGGTTTATTACTCGGCTTCAGGCAAGAAAAGAGAAACTCAAAATTGAAGACATCGGGGTCCATAAGGAGCGGCTGTCGAATGATATTGCCGACTCGAGTGAATCGGCACAAAGTATCCCTTTTGAATGTGAGAATTAGGCCATCCTGCAACGATGCTGACCCGCACTCCGTATTTGATTGGCATGGAAGAGAAAAGAAATGGCACAAAATCCTACTTTTCTCTTGTGTGGACGGTTTCCTTTTCCTTCCTCTCTGGCGTTTATACGAGGTTTGGAAGCTGCGAAATCCACCCCCAAAGACTTTATTTTCCACATAGAAGGCGTTTATGAAGTAGTTTTTCTTGCTGCTTATAGGTCCTTTATTTCATCTCATTTAAGACATCAAATATTAAGGAAAATATTTACGCGTGCACACACACATATACACACACGGACGATCAGTATGTCATTTGCTGCAATTAAGGCAGTGGGTAGAAAGGGAAAAGGTTTCCATCGTTTTCCTACGCTAACGAATGCAAGGAACATCCTGCTGTTCTGATTCCCTCCCTTCGCGAGGAAGGAAAGCGAGCAGGGATGACTTAACTCCATCAGGGATCCGAACCGACCCTCGAAAAATAAAAAAGCGACACATCAATGCCTTTGACGAGGTATTTCAGCCGAGCGCTTGTCTAGGGAAACGTAATCGGGATCCAACTCTAGGTAGAGTTGAAAGCATTCGTCTTTTAGATCGGATGGAATTGTTGAAGGGAACGGGAGAAACGATGGAAGAAGAGGGGGAAACATGCCCTACGGCGTCCGGACTGAGACTCGTCGACTTGGTGAAACCCAGACGACACTTGCGTCTGCCTCGCTTTGAGAAAGGAGATGAGACGCTTTCCGTGTTTTTTTTTTTTTCCCTTTCGATGCACCCCGCGAGCCGGTTTTGGACATGCGGGTAAGCTGAATCACAGGTGTGCACGAGATGTAGTACCTGAGTACCTCAAGAATAGATATTTTTTTAATTGAAAAAAATTATTGCATGCCCTTCCCATGTTATAAGTCTTAATGACGTTGAGATGGGGGTTCAGGCATTTAGTATGAAGCCGCAGAGTTAGCGGAGAAGCCAGCCTCGTTTCTGTGAGGCCTAGCTCCAAGGGGATCTTGCTTTGCCGATAAAATTAAGCTAAAACTTGTGGTGCTAAACTCAAATGAAAGCTTTTAGATTTTCGTTGAATTCGAAACACCGCGACCCGTGACAGAAGCTGCGATTGAAAGTTCTCGAACCCAAACCCAACGTTTCCAGAAAAAGGCATATCATCCTTGGATACTGGGTCTCAGATATTCTGATGAACAGAGGGCAGAGGACCTTGACTCCTGGCCCTGTCCATCAGCCTTTGGCCACGCTACTGAACAGTTCTCAGTACGCCATGCAGAGTGAGAGTACACCATGCGGTGCCGAGAAGAGGGTCCGGGAAACGTACGTAGCCTACGTCGAACATTTGCGCGCGAAGAGGCCGTGAGCAAGGCACTCACCGGCCCCCAGCAACAGGCATTAGCCTTCGATAGGCTTCCGTACCCGGAAAGTCGGAATAAGCCTAGGCCGCGAGCTGGCCAATCACGGAACTAGGAAAATTAGGTTCTCGTCTTGGCGGATGCGCCGATTACGAATCGTGTTACGTGATTGGCCAGAAGGGTAAAAACCCGCGGAATGGCTCGGATTAGAGGCTACCGCAGGCGTGAGTTTCCTTCCCTTCCCCCCTTTCTCCTGCCTGCTTCGATGGAAGACGGAGGGGTCCTCGCGTCTCTCGTCTCGAGCGCCATTTTAGGACAGTTTTTCTCGACTGGATTAATTATATTGTGCGTTCATGTGTCACGTTCGATGCATGCGGCAACGATGTAAACCTATTAGCTCTAGGCCTTAGGACCCCTCGGCACGAACACGACCCATGTGAGTTCGTTCAATGATATTTGCTGCCTTGTTCGGGAGCCGTCGTTCCATTCCTTTGACCTACACAGTTGAATTTGAAGTCACAGGCATGGCCTAAATTGCGTTTCATGATGACTTGTGGAGAGGTAATGATTCTGGTGAAGACACCACAAATCTCGCATATAGCCTTAGGTTGTAGATTGTAGCTTAACGTTTGGCCTAACGGGAGATCGTAGCCCAACTTTTGGCTCCACGAACCTAGAACACAGGAGTATCCGATGTTGAGCTCAAAGTAACTTATGAAAGTCAACGTGACCCAGCAATCGTGGAATTCGAAATAATTGCGGATATTAGGTCCAACTAGTAATCATGAGAGACTGACGCGAGGTTTAGCTTGGGAAGCGATAGGAGCGTTGTCTCCCAGAGCGGTCACGGTCATAGCAGGCGTCCTTGTCGTTTTGTACCGGGTAAAATGGGAAGCCAGGAGCAGGAGCCGGGACGTCGAAAGGCCGGTGATGGGTGTAGCAAAGGAATAACTGATAACTATTACTCGGGAATACATCTTATCCTGACGCCCCGACACGAGCCGGAACATTGGAAACGGGGAACGTAACCTCCGAGAATGGGGAATGATAGTCGAAGAATTACTTGTCATTTGAATGGAGTGAAATACGGACAAGCTGAGAACCAGGGCTTCCCGAACCAGGTTTGTGTGCATGGGCGGAAATGGAAGATGGAATTCACTGCATACGGCTAAGTTATTTATTTATTTCTCGTGGCTTTTGCCGTGTCAGTGCACTCGCGCCATTCCACTGGTAGACACCTGCAAGTGTAAACGATGGTAAACGTACGTAATTCATCGATCCGTTAGGATAGAATATTTTGCTTGGAAAGCGCCCGTATCCCCAGATGAGAAATATTGGTTTTGAAGTATGTACCATGAACTTAATTTCCGCCTGTGCACGCCTGCATGCTCTCATTTGCCAGTGTTTGTCATTGCCCGCTGGGCGTTTAGACGAAACCGAGGGCGGGTGCGTTTCTCCGCCTTCGATAACCTTTCGGATCCAGATAACCTATGCTGGGAGGTGCCTTTGTAAACGACATGTACGAAAATGAGATTAGATCGAAGCTGACCTGTTATTGTTAAGGCGTAGACTTGTCATGCGTATTGAGGGGTGATTACCAAAGAAGTATTCAAAAAACACACGCACAAAAGCGTCACATTACGCAGAAAAAAAAAAACATTAACCCCAAACACATACCCACACTTGCCTATGAAGTGTTCATTTCTAAATGAACTTGTAACCGTATCTGTGCATGTCATTTGACCCATTACGCGATTCTGTAATCCCGAAGTGGTGAAGTTGCGGCGCGGTACGTGGACTCAACAAGTAGCAACCATTTTTATTGCAGACGTGATTCTTCGCGGAGCAACAACTATATATCATTCCATCGTACGCTGAGAGTGATTCGAATGGTGGAAATCGATATAGGAAAGCAGTGCGAGATTCGTATGACCTCACTTGTTTCGCAGTTTTCATGTTGCATAAGACGGGTTCACTTAAAAATGCGCGGTGGAATCGTTGGCGATCGCGACGTGTGTTCGTTGGTGTAGAAGTACTTGTTCCGTACGGATGATGCTCCACATAGGTCTCAGTAGAATGGGGAAGGTCATATCGCGTACTTCAATTTTCGTATCGACCTAGTTCCTTTCAAAGGGCAGTCGTTGAAATGCCTGCCGCCCCAGTATGGCTGCCCGACACCGACTTACTCTGTGGTCTGGTGTCTCCGGTTAAAGCGTTTGAATCCGTATGGATGTAATGTGTATCTTTTTTTTTCTGGAGAGACACCGGTCCAAGCCTGCCGAGATTTTGTCCGGTAAGGCCGCCGAGACTTCAGCTTTCTCGGTTGGATTTCATGAGTCTCCCCTGATTCATGAAACTCATTCTTCACTGACAGGGTTTGTGGGAAGGTTATCGTTGCGATGGACTTGTATCATTAGCACGTGATTCGTGCTATCTCATCAGCGTTATAGGAATTGAAGCAGTCGCGTTTGGTTTTTGAAGCCTTAGGAGCGAGCGGTGATCCTCGTATTTGCGCGGTAGGAGTGGTAGCTCCGCTCTGGCTCGGGTGAGTTTGTAGATTGTACGAAGAAAATACTTGCTAAATACTTTTATTAGGCCTAAGTAATGTAGTGGAGCAGTAGAATTTTATTTTATATGCCGCTATCTTTGATGTTATTGGCTATTATACAATACCCTCGGCATAGTCTTTGTATTAGCCTAAGTGCAAGATTAGTATAAGATAGGAGTAGTTTACTAATTTCGTCAGAATGCG
Source organism: Darwinula stevensoni (assembly GCA_905338385.1). Classification (NCBI taxonomy): domain Eukaryota; kingdom Metazoa; phylum Arthropoda; class Ostracoda; order Podocopida; family Darwinulidae; genus Darwinula; species Darwinula stevensoni. The sequence continues at coordinate 91,244 of CAJPEV010000720.1, read as the reverse complement.
CCTCTCCTGGGAGAGGGACCTTTTGAATTATTCATGAGAGGAAATCTCTCGTTTTAATGTCATTGCGAGTAATGGATGACCTGAATTAGGTCAGAAGTGGCACTGATATCAGATGCATTTGCTACGAATTCCGGCGTTGAACTCTGGAATCCCAGTTTACCTAATTTTATTCTCAGTTAATCACCTTTTTTTTATTGCAAAGGGGGGCGCAAATATAGTGGAATATCTGCGTGGGGATATTAGGTCTGGTTATTTGAGTTTCTTTTATGGTAGCAGGTATTAGGTGCACGACAAGATAAGGGTAAGGGAGGGATGAGAAGAAAATTATTGCAAGAAAGGATCATCTTAGGAAGACCTAACCATTTGAGGGAACGACTGGGAAATTGGATTGGGTTTTGGTAGTGAGGTTTGGAAAGAATTTCTGTTCCTAGACGTAACTTGAAAACTGGATTAAGCGGCCCGAAAAGCAAGCGTATTCTTTAGGCAAAGAAGAATTTAAAGAGACCGAAGAAAGGAAAAAAAAAGTCCGGGGACTGCCTAGGGTATCTGAGACTGTAATCTGTAAAACAGTGTATGTGAATTGAGGAAGTCTGATGTGGTTTTGTGCAATAGGAACGATTCCGTTGAAGTGTATAACCCGTCATTGCCTCGGTAGCCGTGCAACAATCATTTCACCAGCCATTCAAACTTCAATTTATTCGCCCATTCGGTTATTACAGCTGAAAATGGTTTTTCTGAACCAAGAGAGGGGAACACGTGCACGTGTGAATGCGACTAGTCTTTTTCGGTATGGTCTAGGCGCGCCCAGTCAGCTCGAATTGGAGGTCCTTAGATCCTCCTTTAGATGGTAGTGGGAGGGGGTGGGCAGGGTGGAAGGAGTGAGCAGTCTCCTAGCTCGCCAGGTCGGCCTATTTTTCGCTTTTAAAGTCGTATTTGCAGGCTTTGAATGTCCATTCTCGAGATCAATGTGAAGAATATTGAGGAACGTTATCGAAAGCATGCACGAATCTAGAGGTTTAATTTCATTTCTAATGATAGTAAATGGAGACCCGGAAGAGAGAAGCCATGTAATTACTTGAATGCTGTAGTAGAGTACATGTGAAAAGTGGATGGGGACATTCCCCATTATCGTGCGGATTTTGGAAGGCCAAGGAATAGGCCTTTGTTTTGATGAGGTCAAGTGACTTGTTTAGGAAAGAGACGTGAGAGGAGTCCAGGGTTCTTAAGACCACAAGTGCTTTCATGGTGAGAAAGAGTAGTGCTGCAGCTAAATGAGAATCCTCTTGTACCTTTCACCGTCTGAGGACTTTTAACTATATTATTAAACTCCTGGAAAAATCCAGAAATGGGATTTGATAAATTCAGGGTAAGTGCATAGGAAGTAACTGGTGTTGACGTTAATTCAGAAACCATAAAGTAATTGGTGGAAAGTAGATGGATAGTGTCATTTGTAGAAGGGAGGACTTCCAGTAATAATCACTGAGTTCCGAAGGTGCACGCCTCATGCAATATCAAGGGTTTACAGTTGCTATTTGACAATGCAGGACTAAGAATCTAGGGGAGAGATGTCTACCTTAATCGTACCTATCAGGAAGCCCACGGAAAAATGAATGTAAGCCGGTAAATTGTGACTATAGAAATTGGTTTGCATTTTTTGTGATTCCGCTGAACTTCAATCTGCTCCAACAATGAATAGTTTTTAGAAGGCAATCTGGGAAGAAGCTGTGTAGCCGTTTGCACTGATGTTTCGCAGCGTTTTTCACATTCGTATTCTTGATACATACCTCGAACTGGTGTTTTCTTTTCCAGGAGCAGTAAAGGACGTTATCAGGGGTGTAGGGTGGTTCAGACGTTAAATGCAATTTGGAGACTACTGTGCATTTACGTGAAGTACAGGTGTGATGCTTGGCGTTGTCATGCTGCAGAATGACAACGCTACGCTTCACACTTGTGTAGATGTGTTGAGCCTTAGCGTTGCCATGCTGCAGAATGACGACGCTACGCCTCACACTTTACTGCAGTTGTGTGGTGCCTCACATAGCTTCACTCGAGGGGAATGGGTGTCTCAGCCATCCTACAGCCCTGACCTTGTCCTATGTGATTCTTCTTGCGAGGGGAAGTAAGATTTAACTTATGATCATGAAGACTGGAATTAAGGCGTCCAAAAAGGAGCAATTACTAGGACTTCGCTGGAGGGAGACTGTTAAGGAATATTATTATTCCTCAGTCCTTAATATACCGGTGGCAAAAAGCAAGATTCGTCCGGGCCTTTGAAGGAAGAGAGGATTTAGTTTTATTTGTGAGTAGCAGTCACGGCTGGGATATTAAAGAAATTATTTGCTTCGTTTTCGCGAAGGGATTGGAAGACGTTCGCAATTTCACTTTCGCGTGCATTGGGGATATTGTCATTGTCATCACCGAGTAGATGAATAGAATGGGAACAACCTGAAGCAGCCGGTTTCGACTTTACTCCAGCACCTCATCAAGGAAGTCTGTTTGAGGTTTCATTGCGATTTATCATTCGAGGAGTGCATTTTGATTTTGGAAGTGCTCAGGAATTGAAATTTGACGAATGTTTTACCGATATTTCAGAATGGGGTCTAGGAGAAAATTTTAGATTGGCGAGTCTCGCCAGCATTTCCGGAAAGTATGACAAGGGATCGCATATTAAAATTTAAGAGGAATTCGGTCGTTCCAATTCAAGTTCGAATGCGATGAGGTACTGTTTTGGTTTCACTGAAAAAATGCTAACAGAGCTAAAATGTTAACAGTTGATGCTGTTAGTTAAAGCTTTCGATATCGTTCCTCAAAGTATGTGAGGACTCGTTTTTCTCAGGTCACCAGGAGTTAAATTTATTGAAATTTCCAACTTTTGTTCAAGAATGGGGGAAAGGAGAAATCCTGGGAATCACAGGTCGGTGAGTTGACATTGACGGAAAGGTGGCACTTATAGAATTTCTCGAGATAAATTCAACCTTTGTGAACTGCAGCACTGACGCGAGGGGGCAACTTTGTTTCTCTATTTAACGACTGAGAGTAGCGGGCACGAATGTTAAATTGGCTCGGTTCTTTTAGATTTTGTTATGGCTTTCGATACCCTTTCTCCGAAGAGGTTGTGCCTAATAAGGGCTGTTGGCTGAAACGAGCATGATGCTCAAAAGAGACTTGTGCTCAGAATAGGTTATGGACCGAGTTGAAGGGATGTGGAATTCAAGTTAAGGTGGGCAATTGGATGATTCCTCAGTCGTTGGGGAGAGGGCTGAGTTATGGTAAATAGGCGGCGACGAATCGGGACGAGAACCATCTGGTTTTTTTGGGACCTTGGCGCATTTTTTCACTTGGCCTGTTAGCATTAGGAAATTGATAGTCGTCCATGGCATAGCATGGAATGTGTAAATGGAATATTAATTAGGACGTTTACGTGAAGGTGGTCGCAGACAATCAAAAGTATTCACTAATAACGACTCTTACATGCTCTCTCTCCCTCTCTCTTTCTCAGTAAACCAAGTTTGAGCTCTTAAGACATTATTGTTACGAATCCTCGCACCACATGGTGTTTCCGGTCCCGCTAGAAGACCCTGTTGAGTAGTGCATAGCGAATGACTAGTCGAACTGTGCTTGGCGATCAGTACGGATTTCGTGACGGATGAATTCGTTTATTTCGCATGGAGTGCTCAATCTTCACTCTCCTTGACCGCCCAATGAGTTCATTCAATTCCATATGAGAAGAATGAATGCTTTTGCCGTTCCTTTTGGACCTCAAGACTTTAATAGAGACCATAAATATGTTTTTCAGTTTCTTGGAAGCGTGGATCGATGTATGGAGATTTTGAAGAGACGGATGAGTGTATGGCTGTAAGACAAGGTAATTTCTTCCTCTGGAAGGCGGCGTTTCATAGTTTTCAGTAAAGAAACTATATCTGTGCTCCCTCCACATTTTTAAACCCCTTAATTGTGTGAACTTGATCCCCTAGGACCCCGTCCTTGTGACCACTTCTGTTCGTCGTTAACGCGATCAGTATTGAGATGATTTGTATTGAGGCTTAGCGAGAAAAATTGGGAAATTTGCCAACACTTAATTTTGGCGACTCCAAAGGGGGAAGGACTGGGCGACAACCTGAAAGGATTCGGAGCCTTTCGTTGACGCGATTGAATTTTGCCCATGAAGTTGATTCAAGGGTGAGAGGAAGAGTCTTCGTATTGATTAGAATAGCAATTGGTTTCTGAACGTGTTTCACGAGGATAGGCTGAGGGAGGCGAATGGGGAAAAGGTTCAAGTACAGATTTTCCGTAGAGGCTAGATAAGCATAGCAGGGTTTGGGGCAAAATCTGGCATTCCTTTACCAATTAGAATTTGCCTGTTTTTTCACTAGTATTCAGCAATGGTGTGCCTTCATAAGAGAATTTATTAGTTTTTTAATAGTTATGTAACTGCTCTAAAAGAGCTTGCCCAGGCGGGAAGGGAATGCAAGAGAAAAAAAGATTTCGAAGGGGTGTCATTTCGATGCGTTGGAACTTTGCTTGCTCTAGAACATTGTGGTGAAACCTCATGAAGGCAATTGAGATTAATGAGGGAATCGAGAACTTGGAGTTTGGTTTTTCCTATTAGAAGTTAGCTGCAGAGGGAGGGTTCAAGTTTGGTTAGCCCTAGGAAAAGGGAAAATGGCATTACAGAAAGGGAACCATGGTGTTTAGGTTAGTGAAATGCATGGAAAGTGTTGAGTGAATGCCTCTTGCGTAGTAACCTTGAAGGGGAAGTGAGATGCCTTCATGAAGCAAAAATGGGAGCAATATTGAAACTATGCAGTAGATGGACTTGCTCCTGCGTAAATGTTAGTTTCTGGGTGTGGGACTTGGAAGAACTCCAATGGTTAAATCGGAACCCGCATAGTTTATTCCTTGAGATGCCACTTGTGCGAGATTTAGTCTTCAAAACAAGGAAGTTAAGTGGGTCTTAGAGGGGAGGGAAGGGGTAGCTGGGATCCTTTAGTGTACGTACATTCACGGACCTAGAGTTTTTTGTGCTCGTGTATGCATTAATCTGTCGCTTGCAGAATATTGATACTGTAAACTATCTGGATTTCATGGAGTTTCTGGCGATAATAATCAGAAGGGATGGAATGTAAGAATAATTGCTTGGGTTAATGTTAGGGTTGTCAGAAGCAGGCTCAAACAATGCTGTTATTTAGCTCAGGGTAGGACTGAGAAGTTAATGTGAGGAGGAAAGATGAAGGTGACCCATGACTCAAACTATGGGGTACAGTTGGTCAGTTGAGTGAACATGTGGATCTTTTTGTTGGAGGTCCTTGGGTTTTGGAATCAGGAATTAGGAATTCTATTCACCTGTGGGAATGTTGAAGGATTAGGAGGCAACCCCCTGTTCTAATTCAAGGGGAAGTGAGACCACAACTGGCTAGAAGAGATCTACAGATTTTTGTGATAAAGGCCCTTGGGTTTAAGAGGCGACAGTACTTGTAAGTTTCATGATTCTGAAATTTAGAACTTAATGTAAGGACATTGCTTCCAGTGGTTGAAGTGATCATGCAGAATTTCTTTGTTTTGAAGATTGCAATTGCAAGATCATGGGCAGACTTTTAATTAATAAGTCAAGCTTGGGAAGTATGTGGAAGTCATTGAAGGGGAAACATTGGAAGGGAAGCTGTTCAAGCAATATAATTTTGTCTATTGCACCTTCTGAAGTCATAACAGTAATTTTAAAAAGAATGGGTTGGCTTGGTAGAAGTACAGAGGACGTTGGACCAATCATGAATTGTCATTTAAGGCAGATAATTTAGTTTGGGAACATTACTTTTTTGTGGGGTTAAATATTGACTATTAGGGATGAGAAGATGAAGAGACTGTTGTCAGCCTTCCCAATGGATTGTGTCTGAGGATTGGTTAATATTAGGTTGATTCATGTCCATGATAGGTGACACTGCTTTGGAATGTGTCCAGTCAGGGAAGTGAATGAGAAGGCAATAAGGATTAATGGGTATGTAGCCTGTTCAAGCATCCAGTGAGTTAGAATATGCAAGTAAAGGAGCATTAGAATATTTTTTGGAGGCTGTGATATAGGGAGACATAACATCTTCAAATTCAAAGTAAATTTTAGGTACAGGGCAAGTGATGACTCATTATTGGAACAAGAGATGGAAACCCAGGGTTAATTAAACCAGAAGAGCAAAAGGCTTCTTGCAGGTGTGAGCAAGAAGCTGTCATCACCCTCTTAATTTTTTTTAAAATCCCATGCAAGATTTCTTCCTTTACAGCATTTCTACAATTGGGATCACCTACCTTCCTTTCCAAAGTTTTGCCCCTTGCAGGTATTTTTTTCTCAGACAGGACAAGACATTACTGAAATTTTTATTTTAATAATTTCTTGTTCTTACCTGGATTTTGCCATCCTCTTTGCTTGTAGGTTTTGTTTTGTTTCCTAACAGGGACATTCATCACCAAAATCCCTCATTTGTCCATTGCAGGATTTTCTGTACTGGGAAAATATTCACCTGTGGGTTATGAAGAGTTAATGTCATCTGCTGGTTTATGAGACTTCACTCCTCTTTCATTTCTTTTAATTTCCATGAGGATTTTTCTTAATTGACAGCACTTCTATGTATGTGTTCTCCCATCATGTTGTCATCAATGAGTTTTGTTTTTTTCAGGGATTGGCAGGTCCACACATCACATGTATTTTCCTTTTGATCATTCTTCCTTCTCCTTCATCATCTTCCTGAGAAATATTCATTCCCATTTCATCCTCTCTTCATATAGGTGTTTTTTCCATTCCCAACAGAGGACAGACATTGCCAGAATTTCCAATTTGTTCGTTTCAGGTTTTTCTGCCTTGGGAAGATATTCTATTGAGGATGAAGAGTTAGAAGTGAATGTTACCTGTGCAATAGGTTTTGTTTCACTTTCCACAGGTTCCATTCCATTGAAAGGATAAAGGGATCCTTTTTCCTCCAGCAGAGGTGAAAAGTGATGCAACTAATATACAGGTGATTCTTCTAAACAGCTTCCTTAAAACAGACATTTTCCTTGAGACTATTGAAACACATTGGATCTAGTCAAAATTCAAGGAAGGAAAATTAATGGTTTATTATGACTAGAAGTGAGTATTATGGGAAAATTTGAGTTTCTGAAAAAGTGCTAGTGGAGGAATGACACAATGGCTGAATACCTCCAATAACAGGATGACTGAAAATTTTTCAAAAGGTAAATAAATTCTAAATTTGGTATTTAAAAAAAGAAAAATTATATCCATATTGTGCTCATTGCCATTATGTACATGTCTTTTCTGTATAGTTTTTTTGCTTTCAGTTGGTAAGGTCCATGAAACATGTGACATCTGCCCCATTCTTTAATTAATTTCTTGTAGGTCTAGCATTGCTTATATTTTAAGTAGCAAGGTCTCCTGCAAATTCCCATTCTTGATCAAGATTGTCTGAAAATTATGAAATTAACTACAATTCAATGCGAACAACCTACATGTCAGATCTTAATTCCCAACATTGACAAATGAATTCAGTGCATCATCTCTAGACTGTGAGTTTCATGAAATGCAAATGATGAAGGATGATGAGGTTTCATGCTACAGGTCAACTGCTTGGTGGTGGGATTCGGTGCTTTGATGAGAGGATATATGAAAGGTCTCATTGCTGCTGGAAGGATTCTTCATTCTGGTCAGTTGAAGCATGCTTTTCTTTCTGGTTTGCGATACAACATATTCTTTTTGCTTAAACATTGCAGTATTTTTTTTTATAACAAGAAATGGCTTGAATGAATTGAGTGAGGCTTTCATGGTCATGTTTGCTTTCCTATTTTTTGATGACTTTGACAGATAAGCAATGGTGTTATAATAATAATGATAACATTCTTTATTGGGACAGAAATAGATTGGACAGCATGTAAGACAATATACAGGGTGGGCCAAAAAAAAGTGAACCATTTTGGAAAGATCATTTCTCCCAAGCATTTGGCCAAAACTTAAAAATGATGATATCACTGTGTAGGCCATTCAATTCTCCACAAAAAATGATATAATATTATTTGCCACAAAACAATTTGTTCTCACACAAAATGCACTTGCATGAAAAGAGTGAAACATAAAAATATTCCATAGACGCTGCACAACCACTCCTAATGCACCTGCTTTGCTCTCGCTCATACCAGACAAAAAAAATTCATCACTTCAGTGTTGAAAAAGATGCTCTGCATGACCACCTCCATTTCTCCTAACAGCACGTAAGCGATCTCTCCATGTTTTAATTGCTCTAGTAATGGACTCCTGTGGCAACTCTTCCCAAGCCAACAGGATTCGTTGCTTGAGATCTTCCACATCACGAAACTTTTCACCTCGATAAACTTTTTCCTGCAAGGCAGCCCAAACAAAGTAATCAATTGGGTTGAGATCTGGACTGGATGGTGGCCACTGGTTTGGTTTGAAGAAGTTCTCATCACAGGTTTCAGTCAAAAAAGCAACAGTTGTTTTAGCTGTGTGGGCAGGGGCGCCATCCTGCTGAAAAACAAAATTAGGATTTAACTCTTGAATCTCTGCTAGCATGGGTGACAGAATTTCTCGCTGATAATAACTAGCATTGATCTTTGCTCCACGTTCCACAAAAATCACTGACGTCTTGTGCCTGGAAGAAGCTCCCAGTGAGACCATGACTGACTGGGTGAAATGTTGAGCTTCACGGAGAAGACGATTGGCTGCAATGTGAACTTTCTTCTGAGTAGCAGCATGAACACGGTCATTTTGGGAGTTCTTGGGACTCCTCACAGTGAAGAGTTTTTCGTCAGTAAAGAAGATATCTTCCACATCTTCATTGGTGAGAAAATGGTCAAGGAGCTCTTTACAACGAATCTTGCGCTTCTGTTGGGCTTCCTGCTTCAGCTCTTGAACCCTAACACGCTTGAAAACTTTCAAGTTCAGATCCCTCTTGATAATGCGCCTAACCGAGGACCTGGAAATTCCAGTTTCTTTTTCCACTTCCCTCTCACTCTGACTGGTACCAGGACGATCTTCTTGGCTTAAAATTCGTTCTTCAACTGCTGCAATGTTTTCAGCTGTCCTCACAGTTTTGGGACGACCACTTCCAGGCTTTCGTTCACAGCTGCCTGTGTCCCGAAGTTTTCTCAAGAATTTTGCCACCGTCGTTTTCTTCCACTGACGTTCTGGATCAAACTCCAGAATCTTGTTAAGAGAAAAATTCTTCTTTCGAAGTGCACGAATGACACTCTTATCATCCTCACTCAGCTTTTGATAAACACCCATGGCTCTGGAATGAAAAAAAACCATGAAGCATGGACCAGTTGCAGACACTGAAGAGAAAGGATGACCAAAAATCGCAGCATATCACAGTTGCACAGAAAGACAGATGGTAGCTCCCAGCTTAAGTCTGTTTCCCACAACAGTACCAAGTCAACTAGCCACTTGCTGGTGAACGCACTCCCTTCCTGCCGGGGAATGAGAAAGAGGCACACGTGGCGCGTGCACAGGATGCTGGAGCGGTGAAAACCCATTTGCCTCTAATTGCATTCAAACACATTTTGATGCCAAACTAAGGACGGAAGAACAGTTAAGATTTAATTCTTTTTTGTGCAGAATTGAGCCAGCTGCATTTTGAGTGCTTCAAAGAAGTAAAAAGAGCATTTTTGAGTAACATAGCACCCCCTGAAGGGAGGTTCACTTTTTTTTGGCCCACCCTGTATATAAATGACATCAGCCTTGATATTGGTTGTCCATGGGAAGAGAGGCACAGATGCAAGGAGAATCTCGTTGTGGGGATTCACCACAGTATATATAAATAAATATGAGACTTTGATAATGCATGGTTTGTAGGTATATTTTTAGGATGTTTTTGTATTTGTTATGAACAGGAATGTTGCAAATGTTAACAGGGAGTGAGTTCCAAAATTTCGTTGCTCTGTAGTGGAAAGAACGATGAAAGGAAAGGGTTGTACCAGAGGGAATGCGTAGTTTTTTATCATTAGCAAAGCAAGTATTATGTTGGTGAGTGGGAGCTGTAAAAACTTGAAGATAGGGTGGGGAGGGTGTGTTCGGAATTTTATGTCATAGGGATTCAGTTGCTAGTGTTGAAGTGTGCTAGATTATCAAAGCAGAGCCAGTCAGATATTTTTTTAGAAGCTTTGCGGATGGGTGACATACTGAACATTTGTGGATTATTCTTAGGTATTTTTTAATTTGGGAATTTATTCTATCTAAGATATTGGATGAGGAGCAGGAAGTGTATACTGGGAGACTGAGATGTGCTGGGAGTATGAAGGCATTAGCAAATAGTTGGATTTCTTTAGGAGAGATTGGAGGAGGTATAGAGAGAATGAGGTACAGATTTTGATTGCTTCTCCATCATTAAAAAAACCAATGTTCTTTATAAGAAAGTTCAGCATCTAGGGTTAGGCCAAGGAGTTTGACTTTTTAAAGTGATTGGATGGACTGAGTTTAAAGTAAGGCCATGTAAGTCTTTTATAGAGGATGATGCAAGCTTGTTGGGGTGGGCTAGAAGTATGGAGTGGATCTTATTGACATTTATGAGCATTTTATTTTTGTTAACGCAGTTTTGGAGATTGAGATGTTCAATTTGGAGGGTCTCCTTCAGGGGATCTGGATGAGGAAAGTAAATTGTGGTATCGTTTGCATATGTGTCAACTTTAGCTCATTTTTATACTTGGGGGAAGGTCATTTATGTATAGGATGAAAAGTGATGGGCCAGAATTGAACCTTATGGGAAACCAATATTAAAATTTTGGAGGGTCAGAGGTGGTGCTACTCCTTTGAATTTGAGCAACTTGTCTGTCAGAAAGGTAGGAGGTGAGGAGTGAGAGAGTATGAGAGGAACAACCACACATCGCCAATTTGTGGTGAGAATGTTATGGTCTATTGTATCAAATGCTTTACTGAAATCTACAAGGACTGCTCCTTTGACATATCCCAAGTTCATGGCTTTTAGAATGTTGTCAGTGAAGTTGATGAGAGCTGAGCATATAGAGTGATACTTTCTAAAGCCTGATTGGTGGGGGGAGAGAATGTTGGTGTCTTGGAGGAATTGGTGAAAGTGATTGAATATATGCCTCTCAATGATTTTGCTTATGGTTGGTAGTAGGGATATGTGATGGTAGTTGGAAGGGTCACCTTTCTTATGGAGGGGGATTACTTTCACAATTTTGAAGCACATGGGATAGGTGGAGGAGGACAGTATGATATTGAAGAGATGAGTAAGTATTTGGACAAAGTTCTAGGCATTACAGGAATACTTAAGTACAATGGGAGTGATACCATCCATCCCACAAGAGGATTTATTAGGTAATTTAAGGATGTAGGCCAGTGTGTCTTCAGAGATTGGAGGGATGTCAAATTTGGCTATGGGGGAGTCAAGATAGGATGAGGGGATGTTGGGGTGGTGTTTCATGAGGTTAAAGGCTGCTTGGTTGAGGTAGATATTGAGCTCATTTGGGGACATAGGGGGTGCTAATATTTTTTTTGTGAGCCCCATGGCAGATTTAAGGCTAGTCCATAACTGATGAGTGTTGTTTACCTTTTTCTTGATTAAACTGACATTTTCCAGTGCTTCCATGTTCAAATTGTTTTTTTTTTCTGTGAGGATTTCCTCATAATTTATTATCTTTTACAGGATATTAGTTCATCTACTTAATATCCTGTCAGCAACTCCAACATCCTCCAACAGAAGCAACATCCTTTTCCCATATCATGGTAGGCGATTGCAATGTCAGGTTTTGATTAAAGTGAAATGCAGTACATATGTTTTCTCATGGAACAGGTGTGAAGCTGGAACTGCAGGATCCCTATTGGCAGTTTTCATGCCATATTGGCCCTTGAGCAGTATTGCATGATAATCTTGGATTTCTCATCTGACCCTTCATTGGTTTCCCTCTACAATGCTTCAAAGGTACCAACCTTTTCAGGTGTGTGTTTTTTTTGTATTATCACTTCAGATTGCAAAAGTTTCTTATGATACTGAGTATTTTTAGTTAAATTGTCTGACTCAATTTTCTTTGTTGTGTCAAAGTTTAGGAAAATGTTTCTTTCATGCATATTGCATGAAAAGTCAATAGACCATCTATGGATTTACTTATTGTCTTGTTCCCTTACAGAATGTTGTTTTTGATGATATTGTCCTTGACAATGTCATCCAATTATGTCAGTGATGGTTCTCTATTCATGTAATTGTGCATGTGCATGGCATGGTGCAACTTCCTGATATTAATCACTGTATTTATTTTTCAGAATTTCATCAACACCCTCACCATCCAAGTCTTCTGTTTAATATGTACAGAAATTATGTATTTAAATTTTGTCATTTTGAGCTCTTAATGTCATACACTGATCTGAATGTTCCTATTTCAGGTGCATGTGCATAAGAGAGATACTAATGATGCCATTTGCCTTTCAGGTATTATTTTACTTGTGGATGTAAGGGATTCAACCTCATGGTTGCCATTCATTGTTAATTCTAATTTTGCATCAAATGGAAATTTTCTATTGCTTGATTTTTGCCAATGTATATTCATGAGCCAGTCCATTTCTTATCCCATCTTGGCTAATTCCCTTGTATGGATTGTGTCTGAATTCTATTATTTTAAAAAGTTATACTGTTTGAGTTCGCGAAATGAATAATATTGAAGTTATTAATGTGACACTGAATAATGTTTGTATGCATCTACTTGTATATATGCTTTTTTCCTCTTGGAATTTATTGCATTGTTAGTCCATTCAATCTTTTGGCCTTTTTCTGATTAATTTATTTTTTGCATTTTTTTGCATGGGTCAAACTCATTATTCGGTGATGTGTTTTTGCTTTGAATAGCACTGATTCTTAACCTACTAATCCACTGTAGATGCATTAACACATTTGTCCTGAAATGGGGGCCCCCATGATTCTTCTTTCTGGTTATAGGAGCAGTATACCCTTGTGATCCATGGGAATCATAATTTATTAATTCTATAATTTATTTCTATTGAATTAGAAGCTGTATCAATTTGCCAGCAAATGTAATTGACACACTCATCTTGCTAAAATCTAGAGATGGTTTACTTTCCCAGGATTTGTAAGGCTATGCTGTTGAACCATGCCACTCATGGTAACGCTGCTGCCAGTTACCTCATGCATATGGCTGGGATTATTGTGAATTTCAGCAATCATTAAGTTGAATAATTAATTGATAATTTTTTGCAGGCATAATCATCTCAGTGATATGCTAAGGTGCAGTGGAAATGCTGGCATTCTGTCTCTTAGCAAGTTGGTGATGGGAATTGGTCATTTGTAATTGCATGTTCCAGGCCATATGTGCCTCTCCTACTTCATGTCATTTGAGTAATTCATTTCTTAAATATTTTCATTGGAATGATGGCATCTTTTGTTTAGAACAAATGATATTGTGACTTTGTTATAATCCTGACTATGATGTTTACATAATTACACATATTTGAATAGCAAGGTGTCCAAGTGAACCCTTTGAGTGTTGTTCTGTACCGAAACAGTGCATTCCTACAGATTCTGTGATTTATTATTTATTCCTTGTTATTGTCAGGTGCAATCGAGTTTGGAGTCCTGTGGTTGCTGTGATGAATGATCATGATCTTTCTCTGATCCATGGTACTGAAGATGAAAACTGGGAGGCTCTATTCTGCAAGTTGCCAGTGGAAAGAGGACCTCTTTCCTTTGGATTTTGCAGACCTCATTTGATTTCAAGTACCAGCAATGAACTGATTTTTGAGATGATTTGAATGTTCTAAGTTCTAATCAAACTTGCTTCACATCTGTTAGTCACATTCCAACCACCCCATATCTTTCTCTTATCATTTCTCAATTTTTTTATTATGGAATGTGGAGAACTTATTCATTTTAGTCTTTCAAGTACAATGTGATACATTTTGTGATGATGTTGGATGAGTTTCTACTTGTATGCAACTTTCATGTAAAATAGGAAAGGAAACTAGGGAGGCTCTGAGGCATTGTAAAAGTCCGATGGCTAGGGACGGCGTACATTTCTCGAAAGAGGGAGCTGGAGCACTCAGATTGGTTATGAAGGAAGAAATTAAGTCTTTTTTAAGGTTGTAGATGGGGTGGGGGGGGGGGGCAAAGAAACACGAGCAAGGGACAGCTGCGTTCTGGTATGCAGGAAAGGCAGGGATGAGTGAAGCGGTTCTACGCGAATGCACGCAGCTTACGTAATAAAATAGACGAGCTCAGGGGGAGGGCACTGGTCAACGGTTTCAATACTTCTTGGGGGGGGGGTGTTTCCCCCTCAATAATAAAATAAATAAAAGTGTCTCAAATTATTATCACGCATAGGGTTTTGGCTCTAATTCCTTTAATTATTAAGCAATTCGGTTCACATTTGAAACAAAGCATATACAGACTACACCTAAAGATTGTACAATGCTTGGACTGAATCGCTCAACTGTACCGGAAATACATGGAAGTGACACCTCAAAAAGTGTCTCAATATAATATCACGGCCTGCTGCTGCTGCCCCAGAAATGTGACTAATACTTCATTTTGCCCCCTCCTTTCGAGGTGAGATCGTACACACGGTCTCTCATGGATCCGATGAGGGTCTTGAGACGATCGGCGACAGTTGCGAACTGACGGCCGCTCGCATAAACGAAGCGGACAAGGTTTCCACAAAGGTTCTCCATGGGGCTCAAATCGGGGCTAAGAGCGGGTCATTCAAGAAGAGTCACTCCTTTTTCTGAAAAGAAGCTCCGGCTGGACTTTGAGGCATGGAACCTCGCATTGTCTTGTTGGAATATCCAGTTTTCGCCTCCGATCCGCTCCCCAAACGCGTCCAACTGAGGTCCTACGAGATCCTAATACTTACTCGAGTTGTTGCGACCGTTGATGATCACGAGGTCAGTCTTCCCGCCGTATCCAAAGGCTCCCCAAACCATCAGAGACCCGCCGCCGGAGACTTGCTGCTCACTGAGAGTAGAACTGAGAGCAGTTCCATGCCTCAAAGTCCAGCCGGAGCTTCTTTTCAAAAAAAGGAGTGACTTCTTGAATGGCCCGCTCTTAGTCTCGATTTGAGCCCCATGGAGAACCTTTGGGGAAACCTTGTCCGCTCCGTTTATGCGAACGGCCGCCAGTTCGCAACTGTCGCTGATCGTCTCAAGACCCTCATCGGATCCATGAGAGACCGTGTGTACGATCTCATCTCGGAAGGAGGGGGCAAAACGAAGTATTAGTCTCATTTCTGGGGCAGCAGCAGGCCGTGATATTATATTGAGACACTTTGAGGTGTAATTTTCATGTATTTCCGGTTCCGATTGAGCGATTCAGTCCAAGCATTGTACACTCTTTAGGTGTAGTTTGTATATGCTTTGTTTCAAATGTGAACCGAATTGCTTAATAATTAAAGGAATTAGAGCCAAAACACTATGAGTGATAAGAATTTGAGACAGGCTTTATAGTTAGGGGGGCACGTGCCCCTTTGCTCCCCTGGGTTCGGCGACCATACGGCAAATGTCTCCCGGCACGGTTAATTTGGGGGGGCGGCATTAAAATGCAGACAGGAAACAAAAAATGTCACACGCTTGAGATTAATGAAACAGGGTCATAAAACTTATAAAGGAATCCAAATTATCCTACGCG
Source organism: Darwinula stevensoni (assembly GCA_905338385.1). Lineage (NCBI taxonomy): Eukaryota > Metazoa > Arthropoda > Ostracoda > Podocopida > Darwinulidae > Darwinula > Darwinula stevensoni. The sequence continues at coordinate 75,609 of CAJPEV010000720.1, read as the reverse complement.
ACATGGGGAGAGCTCAAAGGATCAAAGTACCGTATTTACTCGCGTATAAGGCGCTTTTTTTTTTGCATATTTTATTGTGTTCGATGAGGGGGTGCGTCTTATACTCGAGGAAAAAATTCTCTTCTCGAGAAAAAAATTTTTCAGCGTACCTACAACTCATTGGTCACTATTTGAGGCGGAAAGTGCAGTCAATCAGAACAGGGAGTGGCTACGTCGATTCGCGGACTTCATTCGGTATCGGAATCGGAATCTGAGGTATCTGGCGGCGTGGAAAATTGATTCGCGGAGCTCACATCCTCCTCCGAGGGGCCGTTCCAGAGACAACAATTTCTCATGGAAAGCTGCTGACGTTTTCCGACAAACAGAAAATCCAACTTGCTTATGAATCGCGTCGTTCAACCTCATGATGCATTGAATTTTCGATGGGAGATTTCCGAGGGGCCGTTCCAGAGACAACAATTTCTCATGGAAAGCTGCTGACGTTTTCCGACGAACAGAAAATCCAACTTGCTTATGAATCGCGTCGTTCAACCTCATGATGCATTGAAGTTTCGATGGGAGATCCCGTTTGCTCTCGAAATCGTATGGATTCGCGTCTCCATCACTCTCGGTCACTCGCTTCTTGATTACCGGAAATGATTTCTTTTTCCCCACGAAAGGCCATGAGATTCTTTAGAGCCGGGCTTAATTTTGCCTTCGCCTCCATCCGCTTCTGTATACAACTTTCCTCGATGTCATACTTATGACCAATTGCACGGATGCCCAGCTCCTTCGCTTCCTGAATCACATGGATTTATTTGCAGCTGTGTTATTTCGCCGTATATTTCCATCCGTTTTCACGGATAATAAAACAAACGTTAGGGATACTTACAAAATAGGGGGGTGCGCCTTATACGCGGGGAATTTTTTTTTTTTTTACATAAATTGGGACCTCAAAAGCGGGGGTGCGTCTTATACACGGTGGCGCACTATACTGGAGTAAATACGGTACATACAATTTAAAAGACAGAAGGGATTTCAATATTTCTTGCTCTCATTCTCTCAAGGAACGAAGGCACTTTTCAAGATCTTTTGCAAAAATCATCGAGACTTAAAGAAAGGACTTACATGGGATAAGTAATTAATTAAGCCCTTTGGACTTAATTACATTGTGCCTCTGATAAAACTTGAAGGAATGAAATTAGACTTTTGTATTTCATTACTCCCTTCCCTGTTAAGGTACTATGGAAACATGAATATCGACCCCCTGGATCGAAATTTCGCTTTATGAATGAGAAGTTCTCTGGAAAAAGGGCGTTAAGTGCCCATACGCCTTTTTTCCATATCCGTGTACATATGCTGCTTGAGGTGACTTGTCATAAGATAAGGTGATGAGCAGAAGTTGAAATGTGTATTCAGCAAAGGAGTAGATTTTCCTATGCATCCAATATATAGCAGGCCAACTACTTGACAATTTCAATATGGCTGCCTCCATGAATATTCTATTAGCAACTATATCGCTGAACGATTTTGATGGAATAAATCCATTCTATCGAATTGAAAGTGAGAATGAGGAAGTAGCCCAGTCATTCAAGCCTCTGGAAGATTGCGAGAAGTTGGCGAAATCCATGAAACAGTTAAGAGATTCAGATGATGAATACATTAACAAAGGATTACTGATGAGTAATTGGTGAATGAAACTTGTCCTGAATATTCACCCTTCTATTGCCATTATTTGAGGAAGAGTTGAATTTAAATTTGTAGATTTGTTTCATGGTAAATTATGATATTTAACTGGAAAGAAAGTGGTGAAAATGGATTGAAAAAAAGTTCCAGCAAGACGGATATGAAAAAGGGCGTATGTGCACTAAGACTTTATGCCTGCAACTTAGCAATGTGAGATAAAGAAATTCGTTAAAACCATAAGTTCAATTGGAAAAAGGTCTAAGATTCCACTTCACTGAAAATTGAGTTTTGATCAGCTGCAGATGAGCTGTGACAAGTTTTTGCCACTTATCTCGAATTTAACCTTTTGCACATAGGCCCTTTTTCCAGAGAACCCCGCAATTATTGGAGGGGACCTCGAGAAAGAGCCTTGGAGCTGATTGCACGCTCTCTCAGGTCACGCCCGGGACCGTGATCTGAGGTCAAAGGTTACGATTTGCATGCTTCTCTTTGAAAATCTGTATCTCCCCAACCCTTGGTCGCAGAAACGTCAAATTTGCACCATTCTTCTTGAGACATACAATCCCAAATGGGAATTATAAATACGTGTCTCGAGAACTGTCGTTCTCGAGACGCCATGGCGTCAGAACGAATAATTTTTCCGTCGCCGATTTCCGTTTTTTCGTTCTCATTCCTCGTATAAATTTTCTATCCAAGAAAGAATGCTACAGTTTTTGGAGGCAATTCTGGTCCTTGTTTTTGTGGAGTTGCGCATAGTTTCCTCTAACCGTTCCCCCTCTAAGTTCGATGATCCGCCTGAAAAATTCACTTTTTTTTTTTTAGAAGGGACACGAGGTCGATGGGCATTACTCGAAAACGAAGCCGAATTGAAATAATTCCTCTTGTAGATATCCTACCAAATATCGGAATCGGATCCGATTATGATATTTATGTTCCCATAGTACCTTAACGGGGGAGGGAGTAATGAAATACAGAAGCCTGGTTCCATTCCTTTCAAGTTTTCATCAGAGGCAATATGTAATTAAATTATGTTTAAGGAATTGAAAAGAGTTGAAGTAAGACTTCAGCACTGTTAACGTGCGTGTTACTGCACATTTACGAAATCTGTCGATGCATGAAGCATTGAGCATGAGAGTACCTCCGAAATAAATGCCAAAGAAACCGGCTAAAAACAAGTGATCGGTGAAAGTTCCCTAAGCAGTAGATACTCACCGCTCCGTCGGAAGTCGAGAAGAGACTTGCCATTCCCTGGGAGGTTCAGAGTCTTCGACTTGCGAGTATCGCTGGAACGGCAATCCCGCCCGTCGGAAGAACAGCTGAGAGGAGGATGCGGGCGAGGAGACTCCAGGAAACACGACCGATCGCTCTTCAGATGCGAGGTTGCAGCGATGTCAGTCGGCAACGCAAAATGAGGAGGTTCTTCCATGGAAGAACCGGGTGCAATTTCGTCATGAGTTCGTGTTCGAACTTCCGAAATGCAATCGCTGCGTTAAAGTATGGGAAGACGAGAAAACTGAAATACAAATCTCAAAATTCATTATTTCTGCTTCACCTGGGTCATTTAGGGTCGAAGTTCGAGGGGGGGAACTGGTTCGTTCACACTGATGCCGAATGGGAAGTGCAATGCAACGCGAAAAAGATCGAGACGCTCTTATGCAATCGGGAGGATAAATCGTACAACTCCTACAAATCGTACATATACAACTCTTAGTCATCTAATGCAGTCCGTTTCGAAGAAACGTCAAATAATTCAATATTTTCTCTTTTTTTCTTATAAATGATTACTTTTATTTACTACAAGAGGTTTTCATGTGCTGCTCCTGGGTCGCCAAAACGATTGGCCGCAGTGAAGAATTGGAATAAAACTGGAAGAATGTGAAACTGAATTGTCTGCAGGACGACTGGAAAAACTCTCAGGAGAGTTTTCAGGAAATCGAAAAGCTCCCGACAAGAAGTTGCAGATGGATCTGCCCACGCCAGGTGCTCGAAGAAGGAAATTGAAATTGAATGGATGAGAATGTTATCTCTAAAAATGAATTAGTCGTTTTAAATATACATTATACCACTCTCATGATATTCATGGAATGCAAATCTGGAGAGACTGCATTGGACGATTGGAACAGTTGAGTTTAAGTGAGAAGAGATGTCTTTCGTTCGCGTTTGAATTATACACGTATGAATAATTTTGAAAAGATCATCTAAAGACACAAACTTCCTGTTGAAGTAAATTTTCAGAACGTGTCATACCTGACACGGTCACAAATATCAATAGCTTGCTTTTTGAAGTCTGGAATCGTGGGATGACTCACACTAATTTCAGGTTTTCGTTTAATCTGTAAATGAACATGGCACCAAATTGAAAGATTCCACTAAATGACCATGTGACCGTCAGAGCAAGTGACTTCAACCTGAGGGTTCGTGAAACGTCACGTCTGAGACTTTTCTCCGCACACAGATACACCTAGCAAAAGAGCAAGTCTTTGGCTAGCGGAATTTTTAATCACTGGTTGAGATCAATTGTTGCAGCTTCGGACAGACCCAGCTATCCTGCTGGAGAGAATTCAAAAGCGAAGATAAGAAGATGTGGCAGCAAGGGATGCGTCCGAAGGAAGCTCTCAAACCGTCCTATATCTCCAAAAACTCGAACGTTGGAGACCATTTGTGGGTCGCCGATCGTATCAGCGGCCGGGACGAGGACGGCTTGCGCTTGGTTGTCTCGGATGAATTTTTCGTTCATGTGGCAGAAAAATTTTGCCATCTCCTCACTGTTTCAGTTTATATGTTTTCTTACCGCCATAAAACTGCGAGGACATTTCTAGGATGGACTATATTTTCGCAATGTAATCTTTTGTAAACAGTCATCCTGTTCCAACGTGACCTTGTGAATATTCTGGATGTGAAACGCGTGACGTCACGATGAAGCTCCACGCTTTAAGGCCCCTGTAGCATAGCAACTGCTCCGTGACCCGCGTCCGGTTTTCATTGCTGGTACTGAGACAAAAGTGCCAGGTGCCCAGGGGACTTTCTTCCCAAGCCTGGGCTCAAAAATGAGGAATAAACGCCACACTTGGGTGCAAACCTGTCGCGGGAGCCAAGTTCGTTACCGACCGAGTCATCCACTTTCCAGCTTGTAGGTGCTGAGGCGGTTGCCTAATTTAGGTGGGAGGGGAGGCACGAAGGGTTAAATCGAAGTGAAAGTGTGTAGTGTCTTATTTTTTCATTAACTTGATTTTTTTTAACTATTGCATTGCAATGCTACCGTGGCGATCTGGAATGGGGAAGCAGGACGAGGATAAACACGGTGGCCAAAAAAGGCCTGAGTATATTGTGATATCACAATATCCGAGAAGATTGAAAGGAAATTGTATGAGGCGGCTTCGTCCACGGTGATGCGGCTGTCAGGTGTCACCGAGGAGTTTCGGCCTCAAGACTTCTGAAAAAGAATGAATGAACGACGAGACTGGCTCTGCCCATCCGCTCCGATCTTCGATTCCCCACGTCCCAGACCTGAACGGTCTGGGACGGGCACCAGTCGATGACCTGGTTCGCTTTCCTTAACTGCCACGTTGACCGTGCTGACCAAAGTCTTGGAGCTTACGGAAATTCGCAAAGAGAATGGGACTTATCCTTTCATGGAATCGGCTAATCCTTAAAGCAACCTTCTTATGCCTCATGGCCAGCGATAACAGGGACGTGCCTTTTTTCCTAGCTGCTCGCTTTGCTGAGGCGTCCTGCCTCCCATGACGTCATGTTGAGGCCGAGCTGTTCAGCGCTCTCGTAGTTCGCTATGTTCCGCTGGCAGCTGCTTGCCCAAGAGGGGCGTCATTTAATGACGTTGCCGTGAAAAGCGCCGACGGAAAGGGGTTTCCGTGCCAGCAGCTGGAGAAAAGATGCCCTTTAGGGCGTGTGTCCCACGTGGTGCAACATGGGCACACCGGGCCCGACTTTCAAAACATGTGATAGCCGACTCTGAGCTATATCTTTGAGATGCTGGTTTCGAACAAGTCATAACATGATTAATCTGTATCATCTTTAGCGTTGCCTTGACTAAGCTATACACATTCGGAAGATGCGACCCATGAAGTCAACGTTATCTCGAATTACCCGGTTTTCCACTTAGAGTCTGTCACACAGATCCTGAACATGGGCTAGGCCTAGATGTATTTTAAAACCAACAGTCTGAGACTTATATTCAAGCTTGCCCTGGATCCAGTTATGCATTAGCTACTACCATTTTCGTAAATTACCAATTGCATCTGCCTCGATTGAGAGATCTGATGGCTTACAGTTCAAACGTGTATTACGAATGTTGTGGGTTCGGTCCCTGTCCCCTTGCTGTTTTCTTAGGATTTTATTGCCTTAATATGTATTTTATGTAGTTGGGAAGTTTAATTGTTTGGGTGTGATGTGAATGAGGATCCTACAAGTACCTGAAACTGGTAGGCATGGAGGGATAGTCTGAGATGTAGGCGAGAGGCTTGGAGTTCAGAGTTGATTAGATCAAGAGGAGCCCTGAATATAACCAGTCACAATTGTGAAACACCTGACGTTAGTTTACATTTATTTTCTTGCCTCTTTTTTCGAAGCTGCAGGTGGAACTGCTTGATCATAACTCAAATCCTACCCGAAGACCACGCACCTTTCTGGAAATTATATCTTTCTACTTTTGTAATTATATATATTTTGTGACGTGTTTCAGGAATCAAGCTTAACCAGGCCTACTTGTCTTGTTGTCTATTTTATTATTGATCTATTTAGTTAGAGTTTTAGTTAGAGTTGGTATGTGTGATCCTGAGGTTGAAACAGATAGCCATGGCAACAATCTTTGATGTGGAATTGGCGAAACGTCAATATAGTTCTAGACTGTTTAGCACACAATGCTTACGAGCATACAATGCAAGGGTGTGTAGCCCTCACTTCTTGTTTGCCATATGATGAGCAGCCAAATTTCTCAGTCACAACTAACCCTGTGGTAGACATTTGGTTTTGTGATGGAGCCCAATGCCCATCATGGAGCATTCACTGTGGAAGAAGGTGGTGAAACCATACCCTGTACTTTTTTTCGGACGTTTTCAAATATTTAAAATTTACAGGGTGTTATGCTAAGGTAGCCCCCCTCCACTGCCTAAACTATTGAAGCTAGAAAAAAATTAACCTAATGCATCACGAGAAGGGGAACTTAAATAGTTGAATAATCTTTTTATAATTCAGGTGCCCCCCCCCCATCTGTGTATACGATAGATCAGAGACAAGTGGTGTAAGATGAGAAGAAACACTGAAACGGTTCTGTCTTCTTCCATGTCCAACATTTTGCTGAGGTTGCTGTGTAAGACTTCCTAGGAGAGTCAATGTTGCATTGGTTGCATTATAGCCTCAATTTGCTCTTTCAGAATAGTTCCTACGTTTCTCGGCCACATTCAAATCAGGGGCTTCCAGGTCATTCTAAATGTCCAAAGATGTTGTCTGGTCTTTTCTGTAACTCATGAATGGGAAAGGAATTAGGACCCTGGCATCACAAGCTTCCAGAAATGTAAGTGCTGGGACAACTTTACTTCAATCAAAATAAATGTGAGAAAAGTGTCTGGGAAACGACTGACTTCGTGAGCATAAAGCAGATGTTCAGCTTTACCCCGAATTGACAACAAAAAAAAACAACGGGAACCGTTCGAAAACATGCAAGAAAATATTCGACAGAGAAAGCAGCAAGTCGATCGTCCGTATCAATTGAAATATTGACACAATGGGAACAATAGCAGACCTACCCCGCTTTGGAGGTCCACGAAGTAGTCACCCTGAAGAAAACTTTGAATCGGTCAACGGGAACATTTATCAATCGTTAAGAAAGTGGACACAACTCCTGAAAACCGCGTTTTGGCTTCGGTTGAATCAATTTGCCGATTTTTGTAATCTTTCATGAATAAATTTGTAGAACATTAGTTTGCATTTTCTTAGTGCATTAAAATATGAGATTTTGATATCGGCACGAACATTTTTTAAAATCAATATTAAGCTGGGGTACTTCATCCCCCTCAGTAAAAAATTTGACCACTGAAGACCTCAACGGAAGGGTTAAGCATCTTCGCTGTAATCGTGCAACGTAGGGTTTTCATTCAAGTGATTCCCGAAAAATACGTTCAGTGGTATACTTAATTTTCGGCAAATGTGTCTCGACGTCGTACGCCGATTGATGGACTACTTGTCGAGATCTAATGACACCCTGACGTCATGACAGAGGAAGCGGTTGCACACGCAACCATGATATTTTGGGCATGCTACCCCATTTCATCCAAAAGTATTGGATGTCTTAATGGATGCTTAGAGAAGGAAGATTTTGTTGGACGACCCTGTAGATCGGAGACGGCCCATGCTGTGCATCCCATTGGACTCTGCCCTCATCCTGCGCCGATTAAAAGTGATGAGGAATCAAGTCATCTGTAGGATGGCAAGAATAAGTGCGAGTTGAATTACGTCAAACAGGAATAGGATTTGAAATAAAGACGGTGTAACACACCTTGAATACCGCAGAAAATCTCAGGGAAGTTAATTTCGATTGGTTACAACAGATGTCGCATGCTTCTCAAAGACGACACACTCTTTTTATAGTCTATCCGGTCCAACTTAGCCACACTTTTAATCCTCAAAGGAGTCGTTAAATGCCATCCATCTTCCTCTCCCCTGAGGGGAGAGGATGATTTCCCTTTGACCCCTCCGCCAGACACTGGCGCGACGCTCCTGAGGGGAGGGGGGCATCACATAATATGGTTTTAGAAATCTTGATAAGATGCCTGATGAGTGCCAGGAACACCTAGGTCTGCCACTGATAGCCTCGAGCCCCTTTCCGACATTTTGACAGTGTGATGACAGCACAAAATTAATGAGCTACCATAAAACAGGCAATGCCGGCGTGGCAAAGTTGGACCGGATAGACTATACCTTCCCCTTTTCTTTACTCAAGAGCAGCTGTTCCCAATCTTCTTAGAATTACGATCCCCTTGTCAACTTACGAGAACTTTCGCGACCCACCACAATTCTAAACGATGACTTTTCGATGAAATTATAACGAATAGTTTACCTCTCCTGCCTCTCCCTCACGAAGGCGAAGAGGACCGAAGGGGCGGGGGGGGGGGGGGCCAACCGTTTATGCCAACTTGCGAAACTATTCTCTTATTCATTCCATGTCCAGGTGAAATTCATGCTACCTTCAAGGCCGTTTTCTGCTCTCTTTCATTTCATTCTTGCGAGTTGCGCTCTTGCTAGCTTTACCAGGGATGGTCGATTCGAGACAGCCTCTTTTCGAAATGCATACATATGTATTACGGGCGATTTCTCGCAACCCACGGTTAGGGAACTCCTGCCTTAGAGGAAATAAACATAAATCGGTTGAAGGGGAAAACAAGGAAACGCAAATACATGTATAATTGGGCGATGTGCATGAAATAAAATGAAATTGAATGTTTTCATTTTAACATGAACTTTCACGTGAATTCAATCGTCTCTTTTGATGTTATGCCCAGAGAAGCCCATGTTAATTTGAGTGAATTCCGTTTATTCGATTTAATGCATTCAACCCATTAAATTCTCTCCTCTCTCTCATTTGATACGTCACGCTCCGAGGCCGCATTTTCATTCTGGAAATCTCTTTGATGTGTGCGATCAGGTTGCCAGGGCAAATCATGTTTGAAAGCAAAGAAAGAAAAGTGGAAACGCTTTTTGATGAAGAGGCGGGGGGAGGGAAGGGGAAGGGGGAGACCTACAGAGCCTCATTCAATAGCGTTCGTTGGAATCTGAACGTGATATAGGAATGTATGAATGCGACATCTATTGTACCCAGTTGAGACTAATTCCTCCTCGTTTTCTATAATTTTCTGCTATGCCAGTTCTTGGCTGTATCCAGGGCCATACCATACGATTGATTTATCATAGTTCAACCTTGTTCCGGTCGACGTTATTTCGACACTGCAGCCTGATCGGGGCTGTTCGGGATTTACATTACTTCGTTCAGGCCTCTCCATAATCCTTTACCATTGACAGTGATTCATTCACGTGGAAATCCATGGATCGCGCAAGCTCGAACCGATCAAATTTGTGCAATTATAGTCATTTTTTCTCTCCTCCGCACGAAGCTGCAATCATGCAGGTCCATGTGTCGTAAGCATAAATACTTGAAGATTAAAAAAGAGTATTTAAAAAGACAAAACATGAGCGTGTTCTTCATGGATAAACCCATGATTAACGGTCATGCTTGTACCTCTGACGTAAAGCCGTGAAAGACCACTTTCAGGGCTCCACATAGGAGGACATTATCCTTGTCCTTCCTGACAGAAGTGAATCATGATGTCAAAATTCAGGGCCACAAGGACGAGGGAAGGACAGGGAATCAGTGGATCATTCTGTGAAAGCGCTCTATTTCCTGTAAATTTACAAACTCAGCTCCGTTGACCTTGCAGCCCTGAAATCCAACATCGACGATTCACGTCCACCATATGGAAGTCGGACGAGAGTCTGGTCGAAGTGGAAATCTTGGAAATGGTTTACACGCTTTTACTTCATACTATGGCCTACTTCATGCCATGGCCTACTACAGTATATACTCTGGCCTTGCAGGTCGCATGAATCGCAGCTGAAGGTCGCAGACGAAGCTCAATATAGCTTCTGATAACAGTCGACTGTTATACAGTAACAAATTAAACAGACAAACATACAAACACCTCCGTTCAGATACAGCAGAGGTTTTCAACCTTTCCAGTGAACAGTATTAGATAACCAGATGGCACGAATAAATGAAATCAATTAAATTAATTAGATTAAATGAACAACAGAAAAACAAAGTTGTTTACAATCCGAGGCTTGTCCAATTGAATTTAGCCTACATTTATTTTTCATAGTTGCGATTTTTATCAATATCATTGACTCTTGTCACCAATGAGAACAGTCAGTGCTGTTACGAGCACCAGCGGTTGAAAATCGCTGAGATGGAGGACTGTAATAGCTAGATTTGATATTAGATATTGTTGAACCATGTAACAAAATCTCAGTTTTTGTGTTGCCTGCAGCTAGTGAGCCAAGGAAAAACGTGGTCAAGAAGCCCATCGAGAAGGATGAGCGTGACACATTAACGTATACAACATAAACATTGAATTGAAGCCTGCACTGCAGCTGTCCTGGCTGGTGCAGCGACACTTTATACGATCAACCAGATCGGAAAGGAATATCTTGGGCTGGCTGAGAGCATCCGGGGACAAAAGAATGATTTCCCAACTGTGAAATAAACCCGCCTTTCATATGGAGATGCCCTCCCCCCATCGAGAGAAAGGGCGGCATTTACCCTCGGCCAACATAGAAATAGGCATACCCAGTAACTAAGGATTTCCTACCAGTTAAAATATCTCTACCTGTACTCAATCTTTAGTGCTCATTTCGTCAAGGAGGATATTTCATGATTCGTCCATTTCAACCCAAATATGACTCGTCAGCCATAATTTCAGTAGTAAGTGTAGCAGCATATAATCAGGAGTGTAGGCTGTGGGAGAGTGAAACTTTGCTATGCTGCTTCAAATACCATGAAAGCAAATCACAGTTTCGTGGCGCTGCAACGTGAACGTGGAAGGGGAGATGGTAGATGGTTCCGCCCTTGGATAGAGAGAGAGGGAGGGGGGGGGGGAGAGAGAGAAAGAGAGAGGATTCAATTAGGGGAGTGTCACTCGATAGGTCCGTGCCCGTGGCGGAGGATCCACTTAATAGCTCTCTTCCTACCACATACCATTTGACTCCAATTATCTCCACCCTCCTTCGCCTCTACATCTACATACTTCTCTCTTTATACAGGAAAGGCCAAAACCATTATCTGTGATTGGAGAGGCTGAAAGCATCGTGTCAAACCCACGCTGCACTCTCCGCTTCATTCTGTTCTCAAAAGCGTGAGAGTTTGTGCAATAGTAAATGCTTAATGTTTATTTTACAGGGAGTGAATGCGTTTTGCAAGCAGGTGGCGGCTAATATATAGTATATAGGACGTTCTGCCAGATAGATAGCCCTTAGGATTACGGGCCGCGATGATCCACTTAGGGAGAGAAGTTATCGGCTTGCGTTGCATCTTCGGGGCTTCTAAACCCTGAAAGTCATCTGATCCTCATCCGATTTTCACCTGGCTCAGGCAGTCTAGCCAACCCGTCTGTGGCATTCACCTTCTCCGGGCCCATATATGAGCTATAGGCGGAGGCTGATTCTTCCTTTACAATCCATTCACATGCAGGCTGATGGAGTCAGAACGAAGGGGAGCTGCGTGGTATCATTCAGCTCGGCATTCATAATTATAATTGAGGGAAGGAGATTTGCATGGTTTGGGATATTATGCAAAGCACATCTGGGGAATGGGGATAGGTCTACTGGATAATCCCAATCTGGAGCTGAGAAGGGATAATCCTTAGCCCCTAAGGGAGAGGATTTCGAGTATATATATATAGAGAACCGCATGCATCCGTCTTGCATATACGGATACCCTCAATTGGATCCAGTCTCTACAAACACAACCGACATCGAAAAGGACATGAAGTTGCCCCTCCAAAAGCAGCTGACGTCTTTCCCTTCTCCCGTCGGTCTTCCTCTTTTCATTCCTCGATGCAAAACATCATTTGTACTCGTGCATGGGCCAAGAAATCCATTACAAACACTCGCTCAAAAAAACATTTACCTTTTGGCACCCCTCATGGGCAAGGATGATGGTTGTCTGACATCAGCCGGTCTTACATATTATATGTACATGGAGTACTCTAGTGATTCAGTAGTCGGCTCTCTCCGGCAGAAAAAACTTCATACTTTATCTCGAAGTCTAAAGTATGGTATAAAATAATGTGAATTCGCGCAATTACCAGCTTGTTTCTAAGAAAACAACACCTGTAACAGGAGAATAGAGAAGATTATTCATTCACGGACGGACAAGTCTCGAGATTTAATATTGGAATGGATCAGAGCTGGCAAATGGCAATGAGCCATTCTTGCCATTGCAGTGGTTCCCAATCTGTTTTTATTTGCGGCACACATAAGGACACTTGAACTTTCCACGACACACCCAGCCATTTACTTACTTTCAATGGGAAACTTGTGCTTGCTTCGCTGAACACAGCAGTTTGAGGGCGAAGCGTGACAGAGCAACTCTCAGCTCGTTTTCCACTGAGAGATGGCATTCCTTCTTGTTTTTAGGTTTTTTTTTAGTTTTTTTTTTGTTGTTGTCAACTCTCAAATCTCACGGCACACCTAAGCCTTACTGGTGGCATACCAGTGTGTCGCAGCACACCTAAGCTTTACTGGTGGCACACCAGTGTGTCGCGGCACACCGTTTGGGAAACACTGCTCTAGGCAAATGGCTTCAATGGAGAGGATGGCGAAATTATTGAATGAGGTCAGAGTGGGAAAAGCACAGTAGGCTTCATAACGATGTGAAAAATTATTTTTATCTCAACAATTGATTCCATAATACTATTTCTTCGATTTCAGTGCTGGAACCTGGGCTAGAAAAGTGAACCACTTCCTCACTTTTTCCTTTAAGTGGTGTTGCAATAGATCATACGTACGTCTGCATTGCTGTTTGGTCTCTCTGTAGACAAACCTTTTCGATTTCGGTATCAGTGGGGGGGGGAAAGAAAGCTCGAACCAGCCCATCTCTCGAAAGGACTCGCATGCCGGTTGATACCAACCAGTCACATAGTCTCTAATGTCACGAGGTAAAACCCGTCTTGGGTGGGAGGTCGAACGTCCTTCCACATCGTATTTACAAAGGGGTAGATGCACCACCGGTGGGTGTGTGTGGTGTGGTCCAATCCCATGTAATCCGCTCACCAGGATCCTATCTCATTGGATAAACGCCTCCGTCCTCCATAACCCGCCTCTTCTCTTAGCCCCGCCTCAGCCTCTCCTTTTCAACAGGGACTTATTTTCGCGCTGAACGTTTTATCGCCATTCCGAATCCATTCACGGATGCATTTGTGGACATCACGTAAAAATGAACGAAGTTAATTGTTCGTGATTAGAAAGATCGAGAAAATGAGGAGGGAAAACTAGCGCGCGAAATCAAGAAACCCGTGAAAGACGATAGGGTGTCAAATCTTGGGATGGGGGAGAAATGCTCCTAATCTGGAAGGATACGAGGCAGTCGATCGAAAATGGTGGATAAAGGTGGGGATACCCATACCACTGAGACAGGGAAGGAGAGGAAATCCCTCATTGGAGCAAGAAATTCCAGGCTGAAATCCGAGATGTTTAGCATCGAGAACCTGTTGGCTTCATCCCCGGGGAAGTTGTCTGCAAGTCCCATCACAAATAGTGCTACTTCTACATCTCGGCCTGTGTCTGCACTCCAAGGATTCAGAACTGGATGGGAATTGGCTCCTCTGCATTCAATTCCCCAACCTCCATTCCAAGCACTTTTCCCTGCTCCGGCTTCCTTTCCCTTCTCGCATGACTATTTCGGTGAGTCTCTCTTCATATCTCTCGTTATTTTGTCTCCTGTTCAACAGGGAAGCTCGCCGATGTGTCCTAACAAACTGCACGGAAAAGGTCAAAAGTAAGAGCAGCCGATATCCAGTGTTTCAAAAAACATGCGACACTCTGATCGATAACATTTCATCGATGAACCAACTGGAATAAAACGACGTACAGGGAAGGCATACGCTTTAGGGGATGTTCCATAATGAGGATTACTTCTGGACGCCGCGGAAGATATGAAGAATCGAAATACTACCCCTTTATGTGTACTGAGATATTGACTCAAATAGTTTTTTTTTTTTTAAATTGGAGCCGAATATTGCGGATCTCCGATTTCTTTCGGGCTTAATTTCCAAAGCTGTTCGCTTTGCAAGGTTCGCAAGGTCGCGAGGGTGAGTGGCTTTTTGTATGAAGAGCTCTTCCAGGTGAAGAAAACGTCCAGCTCAACTTCAGACAGGAAATCATGGAGAAAAAATTGTTTGTACTCTCCAGACTAAACTTAGTGACTTCTTAATCTGACAGAATTTGAAAGACAGGAATTTCGCGACCACAATAGCAAATGCATTAATGACCTGATGAATTTTTCGCATTCGTCATTTATTTTGATCTTTTACTCAGCTTCAAATTGTATCCATTTAGGCAAAGCTGGAATTTCGAGCCGTGGTTCATTTCGTTGCAGTAAGAGTTCCAGTTCCAGCGATATAAAGAGGGAAATTTTGGTTTCCTTGCTCGCTCTCGTTGCGCTTCTCGGGTGAACGGTGGTGTTGTACTCATCGCAAAACATGCATGCCATTCTTGCAAATGCTGATGTGAGCAGCCGTGAGAAAAACAGATCGTCAGCGAAAATATCCTCGTTAAAAATATCGTTGTTTCTTTTAGAACATCAACAACTTGAAACTGTCGATCCAGTTGATCTTGAGGTGCTAAACCGTATAGCGAACTGGGAGTCTCGGACGCAATAGCAGAGGAATGATGCGTCGCAAAGACTACATCTTTTCCCTCGTCTTTATCTTCAATGTAATCGTCAGGCTGTCTGTTGGCGTTTTCTCTCGTAACGAGCTGACCGACGTGAAAACCCATCGTTTGAATGTAAGTGGGAAGGGTAAGGGATTCTCCCCATCGGTGAATCGTGACACAAAACCCAAATATTTGGCACGGTTCTGTTTCGAGAAATTCCGTTTTCTCCTTTCCATCCGATCGTCACTGGTCGTGGCTTTCGCGACGAAATTCCTCTTTTGGCATAGACTGCACCGAGCGGAAAATTCCCGCAACGATCGAGGCTCGCCCGATCGTGATGAAAACTTCATCGGTGGATTCACTTCACCCACAGCCCCCTATTTCCAAAGAGCATGAAGTTTGGATTTAAAGGGTTCATCGATGGCGGTCGGAGACTTTGATCGGGCATATCGAAGCTGTCATCGAGGGAGGCCTACAAACTATTTCGTCTTCGAGGTCAATCATCAAGGGCCGTATTCTAGCATTTTCTCAAGTGACATTTCCCGCTTAGCTGGTACTTGCCCCATTCAAATGTACGGTCGAGGTTGAGCAATTTGTTTTACTCGAGTCTAAGAATTTAATAGAATACTGCCCCGGGTCTCGAGCGTTTTCTCCACGAAACGGATTGGAATGTTTCCAAGGATTGCGAGTGCGACTTAAAATCGCACCGGAGCAACGGGACTCTTCTCGTACGAGTCGGAGCACCTAACGAGATCAAACCGTTCTCGTCTCGAAGCGACGGTATCGAAGACGAGGAATGGGTGGAAATTCAGGCTTTTTATCAGTCGCGGTCTATTACAACTTAAGGGTGTTCGAACGAGGCGAAGACGGGGGTCTGGGAGCGATGCGATCCTTAAAATATGCCTCGGGTTCCACCGCCATCCTGCTCGAAAGAGAACGAACAGGACTCCAAACGCGAGACTCCACGAGTTCGAGTCGTCAAAGGAATGGACCCTTCGAGAGTCGATTCGAATCTTCTGAAAAATCCCTATCTTCCCCGCTCGAAAAATTCCGTTTTTTAACAAGTGGACCCATTCGCGGGACGTATATTCGCGTTCACGTAATTTTCTTTCCGTACCTTAAGCCCGCCGTCCTCCGTTTGCCACTGGGCCACCGAAGGGAGAATGCGATTTTATTAGGATTCCCGATTCCCCAGCATGGCATCACTTCCATATATCCTTGTACGCGGCGATGAAAGTCGAACACGTGCGTGTGTCCGGAATTTTGGAAGCCACTTTCAATGGGATCTTATTTCGGGGCGAGAGTAGAGATGGATTCCCGTGCCAAAACTGCGAAGGGAGGCCAGAAGAGAAAGATGCATGCATGAAAGTAGGGCATGCACCACATTTCTTCTTTGAGCATTCTCGGGACCCTAACTTGCAGTTCTTCGGAATCGAGAATATCGCGAAAATAAAACCCAGACGTAAAATGGGTTTTACGATACTCAGTATGGCTTCACTGTGGTGTCTAGACCTGACAAGGACGATTAGCTCGGATCGTTCCTCAGATACGATTCCCGAAGTGCATCTTCGCACTATCAGCATTTACAATCAAGTGATATTTATTACGAAACGACGATGTAAATCCTGAAAGAGTAGGTTTAAAAAAGGTTGTTTCATCAATTAACGTGTTTAATAAGTACACGTTTTGGTCACAGAGTCCAGAACGAAACGTAGCCTTCGCGATGGGCTGCGAGATTGGGAATCTCGTGTAATGCTCAATTAGTTCTCAGATGCGATGAAGCAACCTTTCACGAAAGTGCGAGCTGCGTTTGTGCACGTCCCCACTGCATAAAACCTAAGCAGATCCCACATCTTTGTGAATGCTATTCACGATGTCATTCACGAACCACGAATAAGTATTTGGGGTGCGATTAGTAGTTTTTGCTTTTGCTCTAAGTCCATGCCGATCTCACTCCGCTGATTTTCCCGACCGAACGAAATTCTCGAGGTGCAGACTCCACAGACCCCTTTCAATGCGTATCACGTGTCACGGCATCCTCTGCTCGTGCATACCAATACGTGAAAATCTCCCATTGTTGGTTCGAGTTTCAGCAAGTGGCAGCGCACTTCCAGAAAACGACACACGTCATTTGCCCGACGCAAACATCCAAATCTTCACTTACTAGACATTACCTAACGAGCGAGTAAACAATAGCACCGATCGAATGTCGTGACGGAGAGGCTGCGAATCGAAGGACCGTCGTTTTACTCCCCTTTCTCCCGAGACTCCCCTCGGGTGTTGGATCGTAATTTCAAACCCAACGTACAAATCTACTGGTACTTGGTTGCAACTCCGCATCGCGGAGCGATCGACCCTTTCATATTCCCAGGACTTATTTTATCCATTCGAAAGCCTCCCCATTCTTGCAAATAATTGCAAGATGTGGAAGGGGGTAATAGTGGTTAGTAGCAAAACAGTAAATATTCCTATCCAGTTAGGTGTTGAAATTTCGCGCAAAAATCCTTCGAGTGAGATGAGACCACTATTGAACGTCCTCGTCACGATTCTGCTCAAAGTAGGCTCTGCTATGAGACTCTGAGTCACATGCTAGAGAAGGAAGTTGAGATCGAGCTGTGAATGACATTTTTTACGGGATCCAGTTGAACGGAAAGGAGTCCGGGCGAAGCGATGTCGCAGAATTGAAAAAAAAAAATCAGCTGCAATGATTCCGTTCTGATTCCACTTATTGTTCGCACGTACACGCGTGAGTCGATTGTTCACTTTAAAAAATGTTCAATAAAGTTTGCTGTCTCACAGAGAGTGTGGGAACTGTCCTGATAACGCCTAAGGAGCTCAGCAGTCTTTCCCTCTAACTGAGAAGTCGATAGCCAGTGAACGTGACCTCAAAAATGTTATGGAATTCTCCATCGAGTGGGCCGAGGGAGATGGTCGCTCACGAACGAGGCAGAGTTAACGGTATCGACCCGTTTCGTCCCAAGCTTCCTATCTGGGAACCGAAAGGCCGATGTGGACAGAGATCCCACTGAGCTCACGCGTTAATGCTCGAGCCAACTGCTATTGCGTCCGACCGGAGCTACGAATTGATACCTACGCGACCGTCCTAATGATAGCGGTCGCATCGACGACTCGGTGTCGATCGTATTCCATTAATTACATTCCCACGTGGATCAACTTTTCGGAATCGGATCCGAATCGAGAAGGATTTCACGGACGAGTAAGTTTCACTCGTATTCACGCTATATCGATAGAAAAATGTAATGATGTGGATGATGCCGTGTTGGAATATTGCTGGCCGCAACGATCCATTCGAGTGTCCCTCCCCCGTTCGTGATCCCTCTTCGAGGGGGAAGCGTTCATCCGTTAGGGCGGTTCTCACTCATATGCACCGCGATGAAACGACCTCTGAAGCGGCGAAAAGAAGTTTTAGTTCAGGAACGCGATCGCGATGCCGATTTCTACCGACCACAAACGACTCGACGGTAACATGAGCTAACGTGTACGAAGTCGTCACGTCGACGTAGCGCGATTCGTCCGAGTCGGTCCATATCGCGCGCCGGTACGGCGGATCACTTACTCCGTGCTTCGCCGAAGCTTGCGCCTCATCCGATCGCACCTAAAATGGGCTCACTTGCTACCCCGACGAAAGAAATAGCTTGAACCTTTTTTGCTGCAAAACGAGAAAGTTATATACATTCCTCCCGAGATCTAAGGATCGAAAACGCCCAACTGTTGTTTCACACATCGACCGTGTTGATATCTGAGGAAGTTGTTCGTACCCTTTCAGATCTCAAACGGAACGATATCAAGCCAAAATCCCTCTTATAAATCGAGATCTTAAATGCATGGTAATACGTTCGCGTCCCGTCCTTTTCGAAAACGGGTAACCAAACCTCTCTAATCCTATATGCACTCATTCTCAATGTTGGGTTGACAATTTGGAAAGATTAGATGAGACTTTGCGGAGGTTTCAGTTCCCATTAGAAATCAACGATAACTCGATAACGTTCTTATACTCTACGTTCCCCACATACATCGTATGGAATCGGATTTAAAATTGTTAGTGCAGCGCATTTAGTGTGCAATTAGCTATGGAAGTTTGACAACTTTATTTTCCACTATGAGATTTTCATGAGACTTTAAATAACTTTGACTCAGGTCAGCTCTTCGGTCGAGTGCCTTACGCGCACGATGATCGGGTTAACATAATTTCCAACAACATCGTAGATAAATATAAATAAATAAAAACAGGATGGATTTCAATTTCTTTTAAAATACGAGGGGCAGTAAAAAGTAAACGGGACATTCTCGGTTGTGCGTGATTCACCCCATGTCCCGTTTTCATTTGACTGCCCTTCGTAAAAAGGAACTTTGCAGCATACATCGGAACGTAACCAAGGTTCTCAAGTTCTGCCTTATCAGCGCTTTTAAAATAATTGAGCACCTTGCTCCTTCGTGTCTTTTCTCAGTTACCTTCATGTTCACACAAAGTTGCAAGTTTGACTTCATTTTCTCTCCCTCGTCAAACCTCCTTTTCCTTGGATTAGATCAAGCGTTTGTTTTTGTGGCTTGCACGTATGGATTGAACGGCTGAGTTCCACTTGCCTCGCCGAATGTACGCGAACGATAACATTCAAAATCTGTTATACCGACATCCTGTCTTGGAACCACTAGGGCTTGCTAGTAGTTCCATATAAACGGATGTCATGGATGTGTCAGTGACAGACGATTTCATTGCGATTGCAGCAGCGGCGGCGGCAGCGGCAGCAACAGTTGCAGCGGCGGCAGCGGCAGTATACGGCCACCATGGAGCCGGATCTCCTCCGCCTCCGCCTCCTCCTCCGCGGAACGGCGGAGGTTTCCTCCATCCGCCATTCATTCATCCCTACCACATGGGTCTCTTCGCCTCTCCTCCTCCTCCCATTCCACCTCCTAATGGATCCCCGTGCATGACTGGGGGAGGGAAACGGAAACGGAGACATCGCACCATCTTCACCGAGGATCAACTGGAAGAACTGGAAAGCACTTTCGCGGAAACTCATTATCCAGACATTCAACGGAGGGAGGAACTCGCTTCCAAGGTCGACCTGAAAGAAGAACGAGTCGAGGTAAGCTGCTCGGATCGAGTCGAGTAATCTCATCAATATTTGATACGAGGAAAAGGGAGGGAACGGCGGCAATTTTCCGGGCTCCTTGACAGCTGCATAATGCACGGGAAGAAGCTGTTATGAGACCAAACAGAAGGGAAGAGCTTGGATCAACATTCTCCGGACAAGGGCAGTTAATGGAAAAATCCAGTAATCTGGGAATGGATATTTCTTGTTAGCGAACTCTTACGGCTCTCAAATCGGATGCATCCCAACCCTGGATGAGTCCCGATTTCCGTCTCCTTCTGATACGAGCAGGTGGAGACGCAGTCGTTTATCGGGATATGGATTACGGCGCGGAATAAGGCTTCCTACAAGGTTTCGGGTCGGAAATTAAAAATTACCCCCCTTTCTTTGTATTCGTGTATATGGGGCAATCCATTCAATTACGGCCCCTGCATGGGGTAATCCTAAGGTTTCTCTTTCCCCGGCTTACCTGCTTGTAAGCTAGAGCCGGATAAGCTTCGGGTATCATCGCCCTGGTGTTTGTATCAGGATGTCTTGGCTCGTTCGATAGATTCTACGTGTGTATGTTTGCGTTTTCAGGTTTGGTTCAAGAACAGGAGGGCAAAATACAGGAAGCAGAAGCGAGAAGAAGAGGAGAAGCAAAAGAAAGAGAAGGATGACGAGGATCACGGATCTTTTCCTTGAATGTCATCCGAATAATTCCATCTATCTAGTCGGGATTCCATTCCAGTGTGCATGAGGGGAGAATGGCCCCTGTAGAGGTCGTTGTTTGCACAAATCTCATTCGAAGCAGAAAAGAAAAAATCTTTCTCTTCCTCTTTCTCCCTCCTCTCATCCCTCTTGTCCACTCCTGCGTATAAACCAAATATTTATGTTAGAATATTCAATGGCTTTAATAAATGAGCACTTATCCATTGAATGCCCTGCCCCAGATATTTTCACTCGCATCCACCAGACGGTTTAATTGGAAATGCATGCAAAATTCGGAAGCTGCAACTGATGGAAACTGGAGTTTCGGCGAGCATCCGAGCTTACAAGAGTAGAAAGCTATCGTGAGGTTGTACTTGAAAGTGAAGGCTCAGGCAAATTTTTTATTGACGGACTTGCCTCTAAAAAAAAAAAATATTTTCATCTTTAAAAAGTTTAGACGATTCGTCCGAAAAAGGCTTTCAAGCCGAAGACGCACGAGTTCGAGGATTGATTTTCCTCATCCACACATTTCTATCCCATACGATATGGTCGCTAGTCTTAGTGGGTAAGCCTACTCTTGGATTTGCGAGTATACTAGCGGAAGAGTCACCTAAGCGATATAAGGTTTACCGAACGAACGTGAACCGTGCGGGAGTAAGCAGGAACTATCAGTTATGTTCCCGGGCGAAAATTTCCTCTCGGATTGAGAAACCCATGGACGTCAACTGGGAACTTCTCGCTACGAGCAGATGCGAAAGTACAAGATACGGCGATAAAAGCTCGACGACTTTTAACCTGTATGTGTCCGCTCCCACGAAACTATCACTGTGCATAGATGGATGTACTTCCAACAGACCTTCCAAATTTAATTCTAATTCGTAGCGGCGAGGGAAAGCTATCGGCAAATATTCCAAGAAGTTGGACACTCAAAATAGATTAGATCTCGTACTAGTAGTGGAATGAATCTAAGCCTTTGCGCCATGCTTGTAAATCACTCCAGGCCGTATCCAACCATTCAAATTCATTCGTGGACCCGTACTTTTCTTGCAAACGGTTTCGATGAGCTAATGATCGATGGCTCGATTCGGACAATTTGTTCAAATTCTATTCAGGTTTACCCTTAGTTTACGTCGCAGAAGGAAGCAGGCGGAGTCACCCTACTTTCGAACGATTGCTCGTAGCCTTTTGGGGGAAATCATTTCGATCAAACTTTTATCGTCTCTTGGGGGAACATATCAACACGTACACGGCGCAATTTCGCGAAAATAGCTCCAGCGAGAACGGAGACTCTGGTTAAGAGTCGTCGATCGTTTTACTGCCATACCCTGCCGAATGGAGCTGGACCCGCAAGGCCTATATCGTGCGAGATCTCGCAAAATAGCTTCACACCGCGAATCTTCCTGCGAAAGACATTCGGGCACTTCCAGAAAAATATCTTAGATTCCTCCGGTCCGTGCCTGCACACCATACGTACAGAACGACACCGGGCATCGTTTGTCCGCAGAATTCATCTTTAAATGAAAGACACGGATGTCCTCTCCGATCGGGGCCTTTTACGTGCGATCGTCCGGGCAATCTGCAGCGACGGCCACGCGAGCCGAAATCCCACGCTAGCCCCTTCGGGCCGGTGAAAATGAGGCTTTTTCGCAAGCGAAACCCACGAAGATCCACCACCGCCACGCTCAGCCTTCGGATGCGTAACGAGAGTTTCCATCTCGAAATAGAAAACCCCTCCGTACTCGCTATTACTGCAACGCGATCGTGAAGCAGAATCCCTCCATTTCCCTCGTCCGGAATTTCTCGCCGGGAGGATCGGAAATGCGTAACGAGGCCTCGCTGTGAGAACTCGGACGCACTCGTAGACGGCACGGAGGAGCAGATGGAGCCCGTGCCCGTGGCCATGATAAAAGTGAGTGACAGATGGAACACTCGAAGCGAGAAAGGCAAACGAAATCGGAAACCCAGGTTAGGTCGAAACGGAAGTCCACGGCCATGGAGACAGACAGCTGAGGATGAAATGAAGGCAAACACGACGAGAAACGGGTTCTCCCCGTCGGACGCCCAGGTATTTCATTCATCCAAATCGACTTAAATGCATCTTTGCCCACCGCATACCTTCTCCCTTCCCCTTTCGTAAAACAAACAGCGTTACACGAACGACGCGACACCCGATACCTCGGAAACGCACGGGGTTTTACCTCCCCGAAAAGCCGTGATGGCCTCGAATGGGTCTTGGCCTCCAGAACCACGGCATTCCGGCATTTCTCAGCGTCACGCGGAGTGTGTTTTTCACCTCAGAGGAGGAAGCCGAGCAAAGGCGAGTCCGACGGCTCGCCTCCGATCGATCCGTTTCGACGACACGGAGGAGGCGAGGCTCATCGGGGCTCGTCGAGGCTCATCGGGGCTCATCGGGGCTCATCGAGGCTCATCGACGACGACTACAGACCGCCGCGCAGGGAAAGCGGACGGGACCGTTTCGAAGACACCGGGAGCACGGACACCTCTTCCCTTCGTCATTACTCTAATGACGAGAGGAAAAGGTGGGGAGGATAAATATTAAATAGTCATTAAGGGGATCGTCTTTGTCTTCCTCTTGGGTGGATGATTTTGTTGATTGGATATTGCATTACCGGGCTTCCGATTTCTTTTCCTCGTGCACTCCATCCATGTCGGCAGTCCCTTTGCGTCGTGCTATCATCGGCCAGACCCCTTCCCTCTCCTTCCCCTCCCCTTCCCTCCCCTTCCCCTTCCTCTATCCTTTCTTCCCACCCAACCTAACGAGTCTTCGGCTCTCACCTTCGTCCGAAACACTCGGTTCGGTCGAGCATCGCGACGAGTGAATACGAGATTTCTCGCTTTTCCGTTTCCGAGATGCGCGAGGTCGAGATTTCGGACTCGCGATTTCGCTCCCCTCTCCCCCTCTCCCCCTTTTCCCCTTTTGCCCTTTTCCCCTCCCCTCCTCTCCGACGTCTTGAAAAATGTTTCGGAACGAGAATGATAACGAGAAAGCGACCTCGAACGCAAGTGGGCGGGGCTTAACGAGCATTTCTTCCTTCGTTTCGGCGAAGCGGTTCATCGGCTCGTGGCATCCCGTTCGCTCGTACGTTCTCGGCTCGGAGAAGAAATTCCGCAAGAATCCGTTTCTCCTTCCCCTGGAGCTCTGAGAAAGACCGAGAGATTCGAACGGCACGGTTCGAGCGTTTCGCTTCTGACTCGGCGGGTGTCTCGAGTAGATTCCCCCCCGCTTGCTACGATTTATTATTATCAGATGCACGCTTAATGTTATGATATTTTTAAAAACTACTAATACTTTTGGTAGTGGTGGCTTTTCATTTCGATAGAAAAAGAGGAGGGACAGGAGACGCGAATCGGACTCGCGCATTTGGAGCAGATCCTTGCCTTCCCGTTCCGACTGACACCGATCAGAGTCCAGCGTATTCCTCTCTGACGCGAAAGAAATTCGTGCGGGAATCCATGCAAGTTCCATCTCGCCGCAAACACTCGAACGACTCGAGATATTTTCCATGCGATTCCAACCCTTTCTTCACTCCGCCCCATGAGTCCATTTACTCTCGGATAAAAAGAAAGTAACGAATATATCAATTTTTCTCAATTTAAATATTTGTTCATAGTTATATTCCCCAATAATAGCGATAGGTGACATGATACGAATCATACATTGAGTATTTTATTATTCGGATTAATAAAATTCATTAATTAATTCCAGAATTCATCCTAATTCATCTGTTCCAGAATGGAGTCCAGGTTACTCGGGTTTCGTTCGGGACCTTTCGATTCCATATCTCGCAGCGAAAATTATGCGTTGTAGGCAACACAAAATTGATTTAAATAAAATTGGAAAAAAAAAACACATTTTATTAATTTTACTTTGTTCATCAATTCGTAAGAGAAGGCGATTAAGGCAAGTCCATCTATTCAGCGTTGCGAAATTCTAATCCTGTTATAGTGTGATTCGGTGATTCCGAGATACTAAAACAAGATTCTGGCCTTGTCTACTTGATTCGAGGTTAAATCAGCACAAATGTTTCACGATCGAGTTTCTTATCGCCTCGAGGACCTATGCGAATATCAATATCATAACGGACAGCTTTCACTTTCTCTTTCACTAATAACGAAGAATTCGAATTGGAATATGATCTGGAGTCACACAGAAATTATCACGTGTTGCTGATCTCATCCCGAGTTAAAATATCGGCTTTTACCCAATTCGAGGAGAAAGTTTAAAAAGAAAACATGGCACACCACGTGTTTTGCGAGATATATTAATGGAATCAGAAAGACATCGTTATCGAAGGAAAATGACGTACGCCCCACAGGGCCAATCGGAAAAACTGGACGTCTAGCTATAAGTAGGATTCATACCTTTACCCTTCCTTTTTAATCTCTTTCTGATTCCTTTGGTAAGAATTTCTCGTTACGATACGAATCGTATTTCCGATCTCTATAGAAATGCGAATGTCGTCACCGCGTGATTGCGTAGAGCCGCAAAACACTGGAGTGAAGCGGAAAAATGTTCATTCTGCTCTAATAAGGTTCCTCTCGAGGTTCTACGACTCGGATCGTTTAGTTCCTTCAAAACGGTAAGGAGAGATCATCGACTTCGGATGAGCTTCCGCCATTCTATGCAAAAAACGTGGTTTGAGAGAGCGCTCACCGAGTGACACGGGACAGAGCATCTCTCGTGACACGGGACAAAGCACCTCTCGTGACACGGGACAGAGCACCTCTCGTGACACGGGACAGAGCACCTCTCGGGAGTCGTCAGTACGTATTATTTGCCGGCTTTTCCATCACCCGGCGTGAGGGTAAGTGAGAGAAATGCCGACCCCCTTGAGCCGAAAATCCATTCCGTTTTCCGATCGAAGGTTTTGGGATCGAAACCGTTCGAGAGGAAAACATCGACACGGCCCCTTCCCCTTTCGAGACCGGACGTCGGTGTCGTTCGGTCGAAAGAAGCCGTTTGGATTTCTCGTTCGTTAGATCACTCGACGCGGGAGGCGGACCTTTCTTTCTCGCCGAGGAGGGTCGGGAGTCCCACGATTCGCTCGGCTCTCTCCTTCACGGGTCGCACGGCACGAGTTCTCCAACTGCCACGCGTGCATCACGAATGCAAAATCGTCGTACGGAGACGGACGAGATCTAACTTCGCGTATCGAGTAGGAGAAACTACAACGGCTGCGTTTCGCGTCGTATTTCGGAAGGCCGACCGTCCGATCCCACGATCGCCGACGGACGTTGCGGGTCCGTGGAGTCACACGGGGTCACACGGAGTCACATCACCTCCCGGACCAAATCGACTTCATTCGGCCCGTACCGTACGTCGCGTCCCTCTTCGTCCATGGAGTCATCCGTTCCGGACCGAAACGATTTACACCAGACAAAAAAGCGCCAAGAAATTTAAATCCAAGTAGAAAACCAATCGGAGAGACCATCAACTCCATCAGTGATACCATCGTAAGCTGAGGAGTGGTAGGCGAGAAGCGATAGGCAGAAACCAGCACGAGAAGGTATTCTTGCTCGAAAATCGTGAAAACACGTTCAGGTCTCCACCGCAGAGATGTGCTTCCCTTCCACCTTTGGTTTCGGTACATTAGAGCGTTCGAACGGGAAAGTCTCGGTAAATTTGTCACACGAGATCCGGCATCATTCGGTTCCTTCCCGTGCGAGTTTCTACCGCCGACGTCAGTTTCATCGCATGAGGGCATCGACTAAAAAAAAAATTGAACTCTGACCGGAAACGATAAGTTCTCGATGTTGCAGCTACAGACGACGGATCTCGTCCGCCCGACCGAGTTTCATCCTCCAGCTAGTGTTTTGGTTCGAAAATTTCCCGAACGATACTCAAAGTTTCCGTTCGAAAGCCAAAAGCAGAACGATCGCCAAACGAGGGAGACCGACTACGATGAGCATCGGAAAACACGAGAAGACGAGAGCAAATGTGCTCCAACGGCAGAATCCGGAAGCGATCTCTTCTCGCGTCGGGACTCGTCCTCGCTTCCGCTTCATCGTCCCCGACTCTACTCGGGCTCGGGCATCGGATTCGGAGGACACTCGAGGGGTGGGGGACCTTCAAACCGCGACGCGTGGACCTCTTCCGCGACCGTCTCGATGTCGTCCTTCGAGAGGAACACACCGGAGAAGCCATTCGTCATTCCTTTCTCGGAGGGATCGTATCCTCCTCTCGTGCATCCGTGGGTGAAAACGTCGACTCATTTTTCCTTCTCCCTTCGATCGAGAGAAAAATGCGGACGACGGCTCGATACCTCGACGAGAGACATCCGACGGACGCCTTCGTCGGGTCGAAGTGTCGCAGGAGAGACGAATGCCGTCTTTTCGGTTCTCTCCTCGCCCCCTGAACGTTGGGATTTCCGTCCGACGGCGACCTGTCCCGTGCAAGTACCGCGATCGCCGTTCCTACGAGCCGCTCGCCGTCGGCTGCGATCGCCGTCGGCCATCGCCGGTGACCTCATTCCTTGGAGACGGAGCAGGGCATCACCTGCAGCGAATAGAGGGGGATAATTGATTTTCTCTCTCTTTCCTCTTTCGCTCCGTCGTCGGCGTGCAACGCATAGAGAGAAACCTGGCCGGAAAATCCTCGACGAGACTTGCTCCACGACCCATGAAATTGTCCAATTTCTTTCCACACCCGGGTTTATGCCCCCCTCGTCTTCGGCGGGGATTCTCTCTAAGAGCATTTTCTGCATTCCGCCTTCTACCTTCCTCTTCCATCGACCTGGAAAAGGGATTACGAGCCGAGAGAGAAATCCCTTAATCTTTCATTAACGGAATGGGAACGTCCTACACGGGGGCCGATGAGGCACGACAGACCGAAAAATAAGCTCCGTGTCGGTGGTCGAAGAGTCCTTGCCGATCTCCGTTCCGAATTTCAAACTCGACGTACTTTCCACGTCGATCTCACGCCCTGCGAGTCGTTTCTTTCCGCTCTGCGCGAGGACGTACCGATCACGATACGGAAAGAAGAAAAAAATCCACTCGTGGAAATCCTTTCCCTTAAGATTTTCTACTCGGACGTATTCGGACGTCGCGCTCCTCTGTCGCCTCTTCGAGCTACCACCCATACGGCACGGCATGTTGGATCCACAGGGGTCCAAAATATATTTGCTACCAAGGCAAATTGGGTAAACTGACTGAAGCGGAGAAAAAAATCGTCTTTTGCTCTTTCAGATTTCAATTTAAAAAAAGGCCTCCTGAATTCAAAAGGGCAACAAAGTGGGGGGGGGGGGGCAGAGATATTGGATGGAGGGGAAAGTGGAATCGGGAGGGATTCCTCACGTGTAATTGCATCATGGGTTAATCCCTGGGAGTGAAAAAGAAAACAAACAAGGCTGAGAAGGGGGTTGAAAAGCTTCCATAAATGCACCTTGTTATTTCAGGGGACCCGAGGGATAAATATTTCGACAATCGAGCTCATATCCTCGTATCCCTCAGCTGCACGGATCTCATGACGATCTGCCGCGATTTCTCGTTCGCGCGTCTTTGTTGCCGGTCGCCCGTCTTCCGAGTTCCATCGAGTCCTCCCCAACCCCCCCAACCCCTCAACCCCCCCCCCCCCCCACTGAATCTTGTCGTCGCTCGGTTGGAATTGCGGTATGCACGGAACGACCGAGAAAACTAGTTTCGGAGCGAAACGCGCTCGGGCGTTCTCGCAGATAGCCCCCGCAGGCGAAGAGCAGAATCCGGACGCGAGAGGAACGAAAACGTTCGGATGCGGACCGATTCTCGTTCCGACGCGAACGTCTCGAGAACGGAAACCCGGAGCGCCGACACGGATCTCGTCGAGCCAGAGGATCCACGTGGGTGGTTCGTCTTTCGTGCACCTGGCCCGCGAAACCGAGACGAGGTGTAATCCCGGAT
The DNA here is from genome assembly GCA_905338385.1 of Darwinula stevensoni. Classification (NCBI taxonomy): domain Eukaryota; kingdom Metazoa; phylum Arthropoda; class Ostracoda; order Podocopida; family Darwinulidae; genus Darwinula; species Darwinula stevensoni. The sequence goes on along the minus strand of CAJPEV010000720.1, from coordinate 46,807 downwards.
GAGAACCCGGGATACGTGTGCACGGGTATGGAACTTTTCCCTCCTATTAAGCAGCCGCCGGAATACCCGCATAATAGGTGGAGAGAGAGCCCGAACGAAACCGATGAAGCGAATGCGTGCGTGCCATGCCGTCGGTCTTTTCGGCCCCCACCGGGCATTGTGTGCGTGGGAGGTCCTTTTCAACTCGCAATCTTACCGGTAGATCCGATTCCCATTCAAAATGTGGATTTTCGCTCGAACGGAGACGTGAAGTAAAAACGCGGAGTCCATGAACCCATCGCGTCCCACGATCCCCCAGACTCCGACCGACCGACGTTTTACTTTTCGCGGAATATTACAGCCTTCCTTTTGGAAATAATTTGCATCTGTTTCAGTGATCACGTGTTGCATGAATTTTCAGCAGTTTCCTGCAGCATTCTCGCGGCTTTGCAGTAAGTCGTGTTAATTCGTATCGTCTCAGGTTTCCATGTGAATGTTTTCCTTAAACCTGAGCTTACGTTTGTCGGGACAATCGGGAAGATTGCATGGCATCAAGAGTTTGCAGAGCGGGCCCAATCACCATCACAAATAACAGGAATGCCGATAGTGAATCTAAATAATGCTCTGAAATTCTCTTTTCACGCCAACAATATTCAGCCGACCAAAAGAGCCATGTCATGTATGTCGTGTGTGCATGCAATGTCATCACGGATTTGCCTACAATTGCTTTACTCAAAGGTTATTAATTAATTTTTTTTATTGCGAGGTATCTTGGGTCGTGAGACGAAGGACTCATTTTCATTTTCATGAATTAATGCAATGTTGGACTAAATATTTCAAGCATAAATGTCATAATACAAATTTTGCAATATAACGAGGACAACGTTTGAACCGAATTTTGATGGTGAAATCTCAAGACTTTAATTTGATGGAAAACAAAATTTGTGTGACCTCTGGAGACGTCGCCAGGGAAACGTTAACTTATAATGGGATTCTACCCGAGTTTTGAGGAAACAAAGCAATCCTGCTCCTCGTGGATTGGCCTCGAGTGTATAAAAAAAATGGCGATTGATGTTTTGGATGGTAGAGAACATCATCATGGTATCGACTCAAAATACCCTTTCGACTTGTCTCTTCCTATGTTTAATGGCGAGGGAATTATCGAAACGAGGTAGTATCGAGTAGGAAGTGAGGCATTGCAAATGCGTATTTTGATAAATACCATAAGTCGGTATTTTGTGCGGGAGACTTTGCACTCCAAACGGATTCCCATCCGGTAAACTGTGCTCCGGTCGAGGATCCTCTGCCCGTACGGAAACGAATTTCCTTCTCTTCCTTGCATCGATGGCGTCGAGTCCTAGACGATCCGAAACGTGCCGCATCGGAAGTTAGTACGTTTTCGAAGCGAAGTGGCACTGCCGTCTTCGTGCAAGCGACTCGGCGCGGTTTGCTTCGTCGGCATGCGTTCCTCTTCGACGACACGAGAACGTGGCAGCCACGTCCGTCGACGGAAGCAAGGAAGACAACCGTTACGGCTACGAAGCGCGTTTCGCGTGGGACGGGAATACGGACCGATACGGTTCGATTTCTTCTTTGCGAGGATTCTCGACGTCACCGGAAGTAAACCACGTTCGCGAAAAGTTATTGGTTTCTCCGGTTCGCGTGACACCCGAAGTTCTTCGTCGTTCCCGGTCGCAAAACCTTTTTCGGTGTCCTCGTCCGGTGCAGAAACGCGCGGGGGAAGACCCGTTTCGTGGATTGCAGCGATTCCACTCACCTCGCTTCCACCTCTCGTCGCACCGCAGCGGTTCGTTCGCGATCCGCCTCGTATTTCGGTGCGATGTCTCGAAGCGGAAGACCCAAGACAGGCGCTGCCCGTTTACGACGTCCCTCGGTCGTTCGACCGTAGAACTCGCTGGAGCACCGGCACGAGCCGACAGAAATTCGGTGGATCTTTTCCTCCGTCGTCTGCGGCGAGAACGCGGGCGAAGACCTCGCGGGTCTCGCGCGAGAGAGCGAAATCCACCCTCGTCCGTCTCCTCGCGACCCCACGTCCTCGCGGCACGTATCGCATGCGAACGACTGCATCTATTTGTGGCAGCAAACCGACCGTGTCGATCCTCGGAATGTCGGAAAAAGGGCGAGGGCGAGGATCTGCATCGTTTGTCTTCGCGCCGAGCGAAGGAAAACCGGCACGGAGGCCGCTACCATCGGGGATCGGGGTACCTACGAGCGCGGACGCGAACGCCCACGGGACGGGGTGCGTGGCAGCGGGACGCGTCCTTCGCGTCCCAGGTCATCCCCCGAAGTCCCGGATTCCTTCTCTGGTCTGCATCCGACGAGGGAGAGAAAGAGGGTCCGGGGGGGGATAATCTCTTTCCCTTTCATCTTCCATCCGTGTCGGGGCGATTCGGATCGTGTGTGTGCCCCCTCTTCATTGACGATCGCGACGATGGGATTCCACACGAACTGCTCAATTCCCCGGCGCAGCGGTGGAAAACAAGGGACGTGAATGGAACGGACTGTTCCTTCCCAGTCGGGATCCCCGTCCGAATCAATAGGGGCTCCGCGAACCCTGTGAAATTGGCCCCGACAAATCCTTTTGTCCCGAACATGCGGCTTACAACTTGAGCACATTACACGCCCGTTTGATCCTTCCTTCCATCCCGAACATTATCTATTCTATACATTATACCTTCCCGTACGTCCAGCTGAAACCCAGAGAAATTTTCTCCATCCCCTCCCCTCCCCGCTTCCCTCCGTCACCGCCGAATGCCATCGTGCACTCGAATGACTCTCGTGGCGATGCGCGAGACGAAATCGCCTCCGTTCGCTTCCCTTCGCTCGTTCCCGGACGGCAAAAAGAAGCTATAGCAACAGAGAAGGAGGAATCCGAGAATCCATCTCGGGGGATTCGTCGCGTCGATCGGCCGATGTCGCCACCAGTCGGCTTTGGCAGCCCGATCCGGTGATCGCACGTATTGGAAGCCACACGGGACTCTTCGAGACTCCAGCCGAAAAGCTAAAACCGGATTTCTGACTTCTAGTAGATCGATGACGACGTAATCGTGTATGGTATGAATTGCAGCAAAGGATGTGATCCACGTTTGAGCCATTCTCTCATTAGGATTAGAAGCCGATTCGATCTCAGGGTGGTACGGGGTGTACGAAGAGACTTTTTCATGGCCTGAAAGCATTCTCGACTCGTGCCTGAAGCTCGACAGCAGTCTAAGGCACGAACGATACCAACCTAGCATTTCGACATTCGGCATGGCTTCGCATTTTCTCCTCTTCGATATTTTTCATATACTATCCGGCGTTCACCCGGCATCACGTAACAATCGACATAGATCGCCATCTGCAATTTTACCAATCACAATTTCCGGATTTCGAAATTCCGACGTACACCAGTTTTTTGAATGCCCCAAAACACACCTGTGCAAATGATACATGATATGCAAACCCCCCCACCTCGATGATTGTAGAAGTTCAACATTCTATTTCAATGGTATGAACCGTCGAAATCCCATTTCATCATTGACATGGGGCAATGTACGTAATTATTTCTTTCGAGACACCCAATACACACTGAAAGTGTGGCTCTTTGGTATTCACAGTATAGTCTAGGCTGGAACTGTTAAATTGTTTTCAATTTGATCCATGAGCATAGTTCACTTTGTTTACAGCTTTTTTTTTTAAACGAATGAGTATTACTTTCATGCAAAAAAAAATTTCCAATGGCATCCTCGTTAGTATCTGTTAATCCAATTAATTTCAGAAATAATACTCATCTAAGTCTGTTCAACCCTAAACTTGGACTTCTTTCCTTTCCCACAGGTGCACCGCACGTAAAAAAGAATCAAAGGCCAATTAACCGGCTTTTCTGAAGTAAATACCGGATGAGGCAAAAGAAGGCGCCGGTACTTGAAACTTTGTGGTGTCTCTGAAACAGATGCAAGAACAACTAAATTTATTTTATACACACTTCTACCCAAGCAGCATGTTTACGTCAGTATTATATAAATTTGATGTATATTTTGTCCATTTTATATCTATTTCACGCAAACCTTCATCAATATGTTTTCAGCGACATAAAGCAACAAAATTCGTGAATTTCGTAAAATTCTGTAAAATGCATGCTAATTTTGATAATAAGTAAACCACCAGCTTTAAAGAAAAATCAGGGATACTCGAAAGAGTACATAAGTACTCTTCTTTAAAAGTCAGAGAACCTACCACTTCACTCTACCGCACTCAGCTCGGAACTCTGAGAGCATGCGCAGGACTTAAAGGTACTATTCATAGAAGATAACGGTTTGAAAGTTGAGAAATATCGCATTTCACTCTAGCTTATTATTGTACATGACTTTATTCCCATACTTAACCTCAACATTTAATCATTCCCTGAGTCATATATTGTCCAAAGTTTTCCTAATATATGTTTATAAATTGCACAATGAAAAGAGGAGGAAGGGGAGAAAGACTTGATACCATTTCAGGAATGCAGGTACTTGTTGGGTGCAGTGAACATGGGTTCCATCTAGTGAGGGCTCTTGGTACTAGAGACGGTCTAGAGTCGGCTGAAGTTTCATATGGATGTTGTGGTGTTGATTTTGCATAAACTTCATGTTATGTACTTTATATCAGGTGAAGTCATGTCTAGTTTATATGAAATACACATCCCCTCTCTGACTCGTCCTTACGTCGGGCAAGTTGCAGATGGGAATTTTGCATACCAGGATTATCATCTTGAGAAACAATGACTTGTTCCACATAACGCAGTTTCCTTCAGTTCTGGCTAGTTTTAGTCTTTCGCTTCTTCTCTTCCCCTCGGATGAACTTGTTTCTTGCGGCTTGTGAATCAATCTCTTAACGCATTTCTTTCATCCCTTACCTGGAAATTCCTGCAAAATTCTGTCCCACCCTATCCTTTCGCAAAGAGTAGCATTTTTATGGGCAGACGCTGGAGCTCTGGCCGGTGCGCTCCAAGCGTAGCAAGTACTCTTACGCCGATACGTTTCCTCGCGCAAAAATAAAAATCGAGTTGCCTTCGCGTTCCCGCTCCTGTGATAAAACGGCTGGAGAAAAATTAACATATATTGGACACGAGGAGAAGTAAAGGATACATAGAAGTCGTTGCAAAAAAAATTGCCGTACTGTCTTCTTTCTCAGGAACTCCAAAGAATCAAAAAGAGCGGCGCGTTGCTTTTTTGCCTGATCTGGTATTTTTTCACCGATCACAATTATTTTAATAAAATCGATGTTAATCGATAAAAACTGAACATTTCTGAACAGGAGAAATACACGGCTGATTTTCGGGAACATCAGACGTTTATTCCACTGTACATTCATTAGTACTTCATTGCTGTGTGCATCTTCTCGTAGTAAAACAAGAAATGTCTCATGGATGAATCAAAGTCGCTCCGGAGCAGCAATCGTCCAAAATGACTGGAAGGCGAGGATCAAAGTTTTTACTTTCGCTCTACGGACTTCCTTTTCGTGGCTCGAGCAAAAGGCAGTTCTCGATGGTTCGCGCATCCACGTCGCGAGGATGGATCCCTGTGATTCCGAGGGCCGTGGTATCTCGGCCGCTAACATCACACGGGGAATTTGGGGGTGACTGGAGAAGGTGAAACAAGATGTACCAACAATTCTGACAGGGGATTTCAATGCCCGAACAGACATACCCTCAAAGAAAGGTGGATCCTTACAGAGCCTCCTCTCTGCTTCTTGGTGAATGACCCACTTGTCCCAACATACATCTGCACAATGGGAAGAGTACTGTGATCTCGTCTTTATCAATGCCTTCCCTGATACTGTTCGTTCTTGGAAGTGCGACGCGTGTAGCTATACACCGCTACGTAAACATCTCTCTGTGTCAGTCAAATGGAAGTTGACGTCTCAGGACTCTCAAACCAAGGACTTGGTACGGAGACCCCAACGACCTAGAAGCCGTAAGACTGCCTAGCAAGTGAAATCCTGAAGCTGGTGTCGCCGTGCATTCAGGGTTGTAATGTTGATGAGGCTTTCCTTCATCTGAAGAATGCCATATCTGATGCAGTGCCAGTTGTCAAACCTAGACGGAGGATATGGAAACCATGGTATGACCAACATTGCCAGGAAATGAGGAGGGAAGTATTGAGCCTGCTTCACGAGGCCAGGAACAACTCAACGAGAAGGGAACTTTACTCCACAAAGAGGAAAGAATACATGAAAATGATCATCTGCAAGAAAAAATGTCATGAGGAGAGCCTGGAGGAGAAGAGACTCGAGGAAGCTGAAAAGGATCCCTGGAAGCATGCTAGACAAGAAAAGAAGTTCAGCAGCTGTCCTATCAAACTCGAAGAATGGGTCCATCATTTCTCCCAGATGTTAAACCTTTGACTCTGGACTTCAAGAACATCAGCCTTTACTTCCAGGTCGACCGGGGAATGTGGTATAACCTGCCCTTCACAGATGAAGTATCTTCTGCTATACTCTCCACACCTGACAAGAAAGCCACAGGAGTCAGGAGTCAGGAGAGTTAGTGATATCAAGAGGCGATTTCGCCCATTTCGATATCACGTGTCGAGGTCGAGCGTTCCTTAATTTTAGGGTAGGCCTAACCCTCTTAAAGCTAAATATTTTTGTATTTTTTTATTTTTTTTATTTTTTTTTTTTACTATCCTAGTTGCTTACTGTCTAGTACCTACGTCAACATTGCCCCCCACCTTTTTGCCTGTCCATGAAAGCATCTAGTTTCTTCTTAAAGATAGTCACAGAAGGGGCAGCCACTACTTCGTCATCTAACGCATTCCACGCGTTCACCACTCTGCAAGTAAAGAATTCCTGTCTCGACCTGAGCCGCACCTGCGGTTTGCGCAACTTAAGTCGGTTACCTCTCGTTCTCTTGCTGTCATCAAACTGGAAAAACCTACCACACTCGACATTATCTATTCCTTTAATTATCTTGAAAGCCTGGATGAGATCGCCCCTCCTTAACCTTCGTTCGAGCGAGTACAGTCTCAGCACTTCTAAACGCTTCTCGTATGATAGTCCCCTAACCTCCTTAATCATTCTTGTGGCCCTCCTCTGTACTCCCTCGAGCGCCAACAGATCGCCCTTATTTGTAGGCCTCCAAAACTGGATGCAATATTCCAGCTGGGGTCTTATCAGCGCCGCATACAACGGAAGAATAACGCGAGATGTCCTACTTGCAACCGACCGACGAATGTAACCTAGAATCCTATTGCATTTGGCCACCGTCGCTTGCGCGTGCGAGGAAAATTTGAGGTCCTCGTCGATAGAAACACCTAAATCTCTCTCTCCGTTTGCCTCATCCAATTTAACATCGCCGAACGTGTCGAGAGACCTACCGTTGTTTCGACCGACGTGGAGAACTTTACACTTACTTTTATTAAACCTCATGAGCCATTTCTTGCTCCACTCGTCCAAAAGCCTTAAATCTCGCTCGGCTCTAGCCCTATCCGCCTCCCCCCTTATGGTAAAACCTATCTTGGTGTCGTCGGCAAATTTACTTATCTTACCCTCTACGCCGAGATCCAAATCGTTTATGTAGACCAAAAACAGAAGCGGTCCAAGGACCGAGCCTTGAGGGACACCGCTTGCGACTCCCCACGGGCACACACAGGCCCACAGGACCACAGGACACAGGCCCAAATGGCATTGCCTATGAGCACATGAAGGGATCCCTATCGTGTATCACACAGGTATGGACTTCCCTATACAATTGCTGTCTGGAAACGAGCCAAGTAGCGCAAGAGTGGAAGACCGGGTACTTGAAAGTGTTGTATAAGGGGAAAGGGGCCTTGGAAGACCCAAATAACTACCGGGCAATAGCACTCCTAGGGAACCCCTACAAAGTGCTCACGAAAATGATTGTCAAACGAATATCCATCTATGCTCAAAACTCTCTCCCAGATGAGCAGTATGGATTCAGGAAAAATAGAGCTACCACAAATGCCATCAGCGTGCTGAACAAGGAGATACGTTAACAGCTCTCCAAAAAAAGGTCAAGCTCTGTTCGCTGCATTTGTCGACTTCAAAAAGGCTTTTGACTCGGTGAACAGAAACTATCTCATCCAAAAGTTAGAACACCATATTAGTATCAGAGGACAACTCCTCAAGCTGATTTGCAGCATCCTCAGCACAAATGAAGTTATCATGGACGATGGACTCAGAAAGACTAGACCTATCCAACAGTCCACTGAGCCCTTTACTGTTCATCCTACTATCGCATGATTTACCAGCCTACATCAAAAGAGCCTGTCCATCCCTCAAGGTATTAATGTATGTAGACGATGCGGTTTTTTTTACTCAACATCACGTGCAGCTATCCAGAATGGCCTTAAGGCCCTTGAGATATGGTCAACCAAAACCCGCCTAGAAGTAAATACAGCCGAAACTAAGATCATGAAGTTTCGCCGAGGAGGGAAACTGACATGGGACAACCACTTCCAGTACCTGGGACAAGTCTTGGAAATCACTAATTCTTACGAATACCTTGGAGTGATTTTTCAAACAGGCTGCTTCACCAAACATATCAAGGCGAAGGTACAAAAATGTTCCCGTGCGACATGCTCAATCAAGAACATCCAAAAACTCTCCCTCAGAGCAGCTTTGAAGCTCTTTGAGATAAAGATCAGACCCGTCATAACATACGATATCGCTTCCTTTTGGAGACCGCTGTCAGCAGCTAATCTGCATAGCGTGGATAGAGTAAAATCTACATATCTCAAGAGAGTTCTGGGATTGCCGCGAAATGCCCGAAATAGATTGGTCCTTCTGATGGCTGGAACAAACCCCCTCGCGGAAGAGGTAGACCAGGACCTCCACCTCCCTGCTACAACACAGTATTCAGGAAGAAGCCCAAGAGAAAATATCTCATATCCCAAATGAATTTTTTACTTCTCCCACGATGACTCAACACCGATGGAAGGAATGTAACCCTGGAAACAGACACCTTGTCACACGGATATCTATACATGGATTTCATTTCGAAATCTGCAAGAGAAAGGATTTCCATTCACCGAGTGCAGACTGCAAATGCTCAGTGCGGAGAATGTGCTTCCTACCTCTACCACCTGCTACAATGCTCTGGAAATACAGAATCCCTCGCAGCATAGGACAAGAAAGAATAATAATAATGAGACCTCTTTTGCGTTATGATCTGAGTCTCACGGTTAATAATTTCAAGATGACTGCTGCTGGATATCTGATTGTTGCGTCCTCTTTGCATCTTTGTCACAGTTTATCTGTTCTGTGATTCTTTTTACCATCAACTTGGTGCAATGAACATTATTCAAATTTAAAGTAAAACAGGGTGGCATCCGTTATTGTTTCACATAGTCACGTTTTGGCGCCTTTGGTGAATTTGCGCCCTGTGCGGGGGCTCATGTGGCACATGCCAAAGGCCGGCCCTGCTTTTAAGACAAAGAGGAATTCTACAATTTAAAATCATGTTATGAGTTTTCAATCTAACAAATGATGGAGTCAACATTTTTCTTGTCTCAAATCTTCTCTCTTCAAGTATATGGCAATACAGATACTGAGATCAAATTCTGAAACCTCCTTTTATTAGCAGTCCCTCATGAATCAATTGGCTTCTGTGGGGGAAAAAAAGAGGTCTTTAGCTTGAAATCCCCTTTACCTTGCCTAAATAAGGTTTCAGCATTTGGGCCTTAATATCTGTTTTCACCTGAACTACTGGGCAAAGGTTGTTCTGAAAATATGCCCTGTCTCCCTATGGTCAATGCACTTCGCATTGCAACCACTAAAATTGAGGTGGCTTGCATTCTTTACTATTCTATTTAATTAGAGGCATGCATGTCTCCCCATATATCCATTTAAATAGATCTTTGCAAACCTTTGGCAAACTGGTCAAAAACTGCTTTTGAAAATATTGCTTCAGCATAGCTTTGTAACTGAAAACTTAGTAGTGATCCAAAGGTCAACTGACAAGCAAAACCTTCCTTGCCCACTATGGCATTTGGAACATTTTCAATCAAGAGTGTCATCCAACAACCTTCAGCACTTCTAGCAACTTTATTGCACACGACAACAAGTTCTTACACCATATTTCATCACTATGGCTCAATTCCTCAATTTTGCTCCATTTTTTTTTGCAATGAGCATAGCTTGAGATTTTTTTTTAAAAGTACATGCAACATCCATGCAACAGAATGAAACTGACCTTCCTGCATTCACTTGGACTTGACATGGGAAGAAAAAGGTCAGTTGACAGCTCTCCCTGTCCACAATGATGGAATAACTATTTGTTCCTATCAGTTCCATTTCTGCCACTTCTTCACTCTGATTTGGATCTGCTTCTTCTTTTGCAATCATTCTCTTCCAGGAGAATGGGTGAAGTGAGAATCAGTGGAAGATGGTCTGATGCTCGACCAATTTCCGAAACTTTCCTATGCCTGCAGGGAGGGCCATCAGGTCCTTGTAAGTTCCCTTCTCAACAATCTTGCCTCCTTCCAACACTGCTATCAAATCTGAAGATGAGAAAAGAGGAAAAAACGTTTGCAGCAATGAGAACAGGATGGAATCTCAATTAGCAAGAGGCAATGCAAGACTGAAAAAAAAAAAGAGATTTGAGACCAGCATTCTTGATGGTGGAGAGGCGATGTGCAATGACAAGGACAGTGCGACCAACCAAGAGTCTTTCCAGGGCGTCTTGAACAAGAAATTCACTCTCAGCATCCAATGCACTAGTTGCCTCATCCAGGATCAGGATCCTTGGGTTCTATATTGGATGCTACATGACTCATTGACTAACACAGAAAATATGTGAGATGATGAACAAAAAAGAACCTTGAGAAGGGCCCTGGCAATGGCAATCCTCTGCTTCTGCCCAGCACTAAGCATGACTCCTCTTTCCCCCACAGGAGTGTGGATGCCTTCAGGGAAACCCCTCACAAATCCCAGTGCATTTGCTCTTTCCAATGCCTTCTCCACTTCCTCATCTCTTTCTTTGCTTCCCCTCTGGCTCCCATAGATCACATTCTCTCGTATTGTCCCACTCATCAGCACTGGCTCCTGCCCATGAAACAAAACAACCATAATTATTCCATATAACTTCTCAAGTATCATCTAAAGCTGTAGGATGGAAACAGGTCTGACTTGAGGGACCCAGCCAATGGTTTGCCTAAGGAAAGCAGGATCCAACTGGGTGATGGGAACATGGTCAAGGCTGACACAGCCTTGCTGTGGATCATAGAAGCGGAGGATCAAGGAAGCGAGTGTGCTCTTCCCACTTCCACTTCCTCCAACCAGAGCTGTGATTTTCCCACTGGGGATTTTCAAGCTGATCCCATTCAAAATGGATATTTCATCCCTAGATGGATAGGAGAAATGAACATCATTGAACACCAACTCTGCCTTCATTTTTTCTCTTGGGATCTCCAGGCCACCTGTAGCCACAGGGACAAGAAAACAAAATAATGGTTGAAAGGCAGAGTTTGACAGGCAAACAGAGAAAAGACAAACCCTGGATGGGGATATGAGGCTTCCGATCAAGGAGGATCCAAAGTCGTGATGATGCTCCAAGACCCTTCATAACTTCAGAATAAAAAGATGAGAGTCCCCCAAGAGCAACCCCCACATAAGCAGCATACAGGAGGAATGACGAAAGCTGGCCAACCGTCAACTGAGATTCTGTCATCAACATTCCACCATAATAGAGAACTGTCACCACAATCAAATTCCCACTCAAACCTGTCTGTGCAAAGGCAAAGAATTTCATCACAATACATGCACGGTAACACCAATAGTGTGATGCATGAAAAGATAGGCTCACAAATCCAAAAAATATAGCTTGGGCCACAGCCTGTTTATAAGCCAGTGCTAGGACATGAGACACCTTTTTGGAATATGTCCCCATCTCATGATTCTCTTGACAGAATGCCCTAAGGGTGCGGATGTTGGAGATCCTTTCCTCAGCTGTTTGGGTGGCTCCAGCCAGAGCATCCTACAAAAGGAAACCAACTTTTCCAACAAATCTTCAGGGATAATGGAAAGGGAATGATATGAAAAGGAATGGAAACCTGAGTTTTTTTGGAGAGTTTGCGAACAAAGCGTCCATACAAGATACCTCCAACAGCAACTGGTGGTATTATGGCCAAGCCACAGAGGGCTAATTTAGTGGAAGTGTAGAACTGCAAATAGGTGTAAGAGACTTGCTGGAGATCAGATGTATAGAAAAAGAAAAGAACAAGGAATTCAGCATGCCATCATGGAGACCCCAGCAGCAACCATGATGGAGGAGCGAAGTCCATCAGAGAGATTCTGAGTGATGGTGCTCCCAACAACAGCTGTGTCAGCTGACAATCGATTCACCAGCTCTCCCGTTCCTGTCTGATCGAAGAACCCTATCTCCTGTTTTAGGATCCCACCATACACATTCTCCCTGAGCCGCTTCACTATCCTCTGCCCTGTACAAGGGCACATCACATGCAATAGAAGGAGGATTTGTAACAGTCAGAACTAGAAAGAAGGCTGCTGGTGGTCAAAAACAAAACAGGTAGGAGTTACAATTCAGAATTTGACAGAAGAGCAGGCTCCAAGGAATATGTGGCTTAGAAGATTCTCACCTGAGGTATTGATAAAATACACACGAGCAAAGTTGGCAGCAGCTCCAATGAGGAAGACACAGACAAGGATCTTAGAGACATCAAAGAGTCTCTGCTTCATCCTCTCATTTTCTGTCTCTGTGTAGATCACATCCATCACTCTCCCAATCCCAAATGGAATAGCCATTGTCACTGTGCTTGAAATCACCAGGAAGACCATTGCACCTGATCAAGGTCATCAAGAATTAAGCACACCATCATGGAATGATTTCAGCTCTATTTTTTTCAAGTCTGAGATTAAGGTTCACAGTCAAGAGGAAAGATGCAGGTAGGACTCAGGAGATGGACAGTCAGGAGACATCAGAAAAACATAGGGCACTGTAGACAGGGCAGTATGCAAGATATCAGCAGGAAATTTATAAGGACCCCCTACATGTTACACATGTAGGGGGCTAAATTAAAATGTCACATTGGTTGCTCAGAGTTCAATTAATGACTTTTTTCCCCCTGCTCTGCTGAACTGGGCTAGGGAGATTCAGATTGTGAGTGGAGGAAGCAGCCAGGGGACACACATTGACCCTTCCTCATTTGATGTAGCTTGGAAAAAAAACTAACTCAGCTCCTGAAAACCAATTTCATTTAAATTTTCATCAAACCACTCATACATGTGGGATTCAACATCTTGTAATATTCTTGCCGACACCTTGTATGAAGTATCATCAGTAGCATTGCAGATTTAATAACCTTTCTGGGGTGACTCAGTATATAAGTCATATGGTGCAAATTTATAATAAAATTTACATGAATTGGTGCCTGTGAAGTGTTTGCTATCATAGGTAGACAATAGACAGTGTGATAGATTTCATTTTGCAGACTTAATGCACTGGCACTCTTATTCTTCATGCTAAACCTTCTACATTTGACTCCAAATAAAATGCCATGATGTAAAATATACAAAATGATGTTAACATCACTTGCAAGTCGGTGGTCAGTAAATGCATAACAGGCACACTACAGCAGACATCCATTTGCTAAACTTTGGTGCTGTATCATGCGATTTCATCGGAGTTCATGTGATTATACAGGGTTGACCAAAAAGTAAGCCACTGTTAAATTTTGCTATAAAATCCATATTTTCAAATGGGTTAACTTAAAAATTTAATTTAAATGAATGTTGTCTAGCATGCTCTTGAAGCACTGTTGAAGTTCTATGCACCTTTAGCCATTTACTCAAGTTATGGCAGTTTTCATCAAAATGATTAAAAATTCGAGTGAACAGTGTTGCATGTGACTATTGCTGTGAGGCATGAATCCACAATTGATTTCCTGTTTAAAAAAAAAAAAAGTGTTTCTCTGGACAAAACACCATGAAAACATAACAGGACATTGTCAAAATGGTGTTTTTCACTATCTGAAAATGTCATGCATGGGCATAAATTTCCAGAAATTCCTATGCAAATGTGTATTTGTGTCTTGAAACAACAGTGGCATGCCTGTCCACTCAGAGGCCAAAAGTGCATGAAACTTCAACAGCTCTTCAAGAACAAATTAGACAATGCTCATTTAAATTTTTGAAGTCAATTCATTTGAAAATATGGATATCACAGCAAAATTAAAAGTGGCTTCCTTTTTTTTGGTCAACCCCATATATGCTAGTGCACATGTGTACTACATATGTTCAGTTCCATACAAATTAGGTTTAGAGTTTTGGGTTTAGAATTACTGAATTAAATGCAGGAGGACCCAAGAACAATTGATTTTCCAGTTATGCATATCACTTCTTGAACTGCATCTTTCCAAAGTAAAACTCATCAGCAAAGTCCCCACATATGTATCCTTTAAGATACCCCTTACCAAGGAGTGTAGTGAAACCGCCAAATAGAAATATGTATTAATGTGTTATCATGGCAAAAAGAAGTATCTTATCTGTTATTGGCACCAAACATCTACCCTTAAAGTGAGGTCAATAGAAACTCACACATGAAAGCACTGTGAAAAATGCTGGACTTTGCCAGTTTCTTACATTTTTGCTTTTCATGTGAAAGCTCTCAATAATGCTGAAAATTGAAGCTATGAAAAAAAAAAACAACTCTGACAACTGAACTTCTCAAGGCCAAAGCCAGAAATGCATAATTCCACCTCACTCTAATCATTCTGCCTTCTGCAATTTGCCTTTATATATAACCTCTCCAGGGGGAATGATACCAAATAAATTAGTTTGCTTATCAATGAAGCCAGAACAAAATGGAAAAGTGGATTTTACGAATTTTTATATTCAACATATTGGAGAAAAAAAAAAAGTCCATTAAAAAGTTAAGAGGAAACTTTATTCCCTCTCATTTTCGAAGGACTTTTTTTTTCCTTTTTTTTTAAATATAAAGTGCTGAATATAAAAAGTAGCTATGACCATTCCCACCTCTATCTTTACTACTTTTTACTCAAAAATTCTGCAATAAACTCTTTTTAAATCGGAGTTATAATATTTGGTCTTTCAAAGTCACAAAGCAATTTTACAAGATATGAGGAGGTGGTCATATCATTAGGTCATTAGGGATTTCTGCATGTATGGATATATGTAGAAATCCCTGTTCCTAATAACAAAAATATTTTTCTCAACTTTTTCTGGAATGTACCTGCAGTTCCTACATCTACATTATCTCCTAAACTACTCATTCCAGTCATGTCTATTTTCTATCACTAACAGTAAATATGCCATGGGTAAGTAAAAGCAATATTGGATGGAAAGAATCTATTTTCAATCTTTTTCCATACAATGCTAAGAATTTGAAAGTCTTCCATCAAGAACTTTATGCCAATTGAGAATATCATTAGTGACATATTGGCTGTGAATTCCACATCAAATGGCAAGTCTTGTCTAATTCAATTGAGGTCAAGAGAATGCAATCTTTCTTTACAGGGAAAGCTCCCTACTTCCCACAAGCACTCAAATGCTTTCTATTGCACCAACTCCACAGATTTCACACCTCTCCAGTTGAAGCAGGAAGTAGGCAAGCCTGGACAAAAGACTCACCAGCAAGTTTCCATTTCTCTGGCCTAGCAAGGGCAATTAGATTCTTCAGATCAGAGGTCTTGATTTGTCCTTTGCTATAACTGCTACCATCAGGGACTTTCACTTTGGCATTTGTGGATCGAAAAGTTTGGCGAAAGAACTGACCAGTCCACCTGAATGAAGCAGGTGAGAGGAATGAGCCTCGTCCCCTGCATACAGTTAGCCTCCATATCATCATGTCACCAAGATCCTTGGTGAGACTACAATTTCAGTCATATCCCATCTCTCTTCACACATTTGCATCAATATGCAAAGTATACTACAAGAATCAAGTGATTACAAGTGCCTCTACAGTTTCGTTCACTAAGACCATGCATGATTCATTCACCTAAGGAGAAATGGAACAATAAAACCTGGTTTGCAATCAAGGGAAGTTTAGGTATAAAATGCAGAATCCATTATGCTTCTTTGCAAAAAAGATTGCAACATTATCTAATACATATGTCCTTGATGCCAGATATTTGCCTGGTGAATGGCTGGAAGAACCATTTCAAGGATTCAAACTTCCTTGCTTGGTATCTGCATAAAAAATGGAATGGAAAATAAGCAAATACTCTTGAATGATAAGAATTCCTTCATTTCTTTTCATTTGTGTTGCTCCCATCTGACACCAGATCTGAATTTCAACAGTAATGAAGTCATAGACAGATCCATTAAAAGGAGGAAGAAGAGGTGGTGAAGAGGGGATTGGAATGCATTAGGAGACAAGAGGAGAGGCGGACAATTTTCCCCGAGACCGGTATCATGAGAACACCCAAGAGATCTTAATGTCCAAATCTGGATGCTCTTAAATACATACAAACATGAAAGAGCTTTGAAAGAAATAATTATCACATGTCCAGCATCACCATGTTCTGGGCTCTCTGGATTCCTCCAAACTCCATCTAGCCATCACAATTCCATGTGCTTCCCGGATTCTCCTTTCTCCTCTTCACCTGCAATCAGGAGGATCATTAACCCATCTGGAATCATGAACTCTAGCAAATGCAGCCAGTAACCTTGATACTTCACTTCTCACAAACACAAAGGAATTCATGTAAAAGTGCTTATTGCACACATGAATAAAACCAGTCAATCGTTCTCATTTTGTGCCTTCCGAGGTATCCCACACATTGATAGTCAGGAGATTCTATGCAATGCATAATGGATCAAACTCCAAGAAAACCAGGTCAAAATGCAATATTTCTATGGGTGGTAGATATGTAACTAATATTTTTCAGATAAAGAGGAAAGGAGGCTTTTTAAAAATTTTATTGGCTCTCAATTGGCTCCACCTGGCCTTAAAATCTTGACTTCATACAAAAGTGAAGTTTTAGCATTTTATGTGAACCAATATGAAATTCTCTCTTTTCATTACATATTGATTGTATAAAAGTCGTATCAATGACAGTCCCACTTGAAATGGACCATAGATTCCAAGGTGCAGTTGGATTCCTTCAACTATTTAAAGTTTTACTAAGAGATCAGTAATATGTAGTCCATAAAAAAATTGTTCAAGTTTCTCATTTGGGCAACCTGATGTGGATCTATGAATAGTGCTGGACTACCACAAAACAAAATAACAGCTGCTCATTCTTTCATTTTTAAACAGGAGCAATATTAATGCATGTAAATTTCATACAGAGGATAATAGTAATGTACATCAGATTTTACATGGATTTTCCTTCAGTAATTTAACAAGGATTTCAAGGAATCTGACCCACAGAGCATTTTTGGATAAGGGCACCATGAAGAATACAAAATGTGAATGCATAGCTGATACTTTCTTGAGGCATACTATATTGCTCCAATACTACATGGCAAGCCAAAAAAGAACAAACATGGTGCTTAACAAGCATGGTGGTTAGTCTCTGGGGTCGAATGTGCCCCACAGGAAATTGAAAATGATGCCACTGAAAGATTGCAGCACTGAGGCATTCGTTGCTTACAGTACCTTCCTAAAACTCCTGAGAGTTTTCACATAAGTTTTATTTTACATTATCTTTGCTTTACTCATTGACATTGTTACATTTAAAGAATTCTCAATTAGTATTTTTCAATATTTTTTTCCTGGCATGGGATCGATTTGACTCTGCAGGACCAACAGCATTCTGATAAGTGGGAGGACTAGTGGAGGGTTAATAGAATTAACCATGAAATAGAGTGCTCAACTTGATAGAAGAGCAATGCAATTAAATACTCCAAATCTTTGGCAAACACAGTTGTAAAAATGTTTAACATCACAGATAAATTTGATGCACACCCTTGTGCTTATGCAATTTGGAAAGCACTACAAGTAACAGTTTACTGGATTCTGTGGGATCTAAAAGCAAAAAGCCTGAAATTCCATTAGTAATACTTGTTAACCCTGAATGAATGAATAAAAGCAGACAATGCTCTGAATAATGCATCTAAGAAGCTGAAAGTTAAACAATTTTCAAACAATGATCTGACACACGTCTGCATTGTCTTCACTTGACAATGTCTCAATTTGAAGATATATTCAAATGTGCAGCAGTTATTGAAAGCATGTAGCAATGCATGCAGAAAAGATATGAGGGAAGGACAGAAGTCCAATTAAAAGACACTACTGCAATCTAGTCTGGTAAATAGCAAAGCAATTTTTAAATAGGATATATTGCACAGAAAATGCTGCGTTTGATTGTGATTACCTAATTTTCCAAATAAATGGCTAATAAACATACATTTCCTTTAGTATCAAACTTCATGATCATCTCTATATACATTAGAAGAAAGTTTGTCTGTCTGTTTGTTCCTTTATGCATTTGGACCCTGCAGGAGCCAGTATGGTGATGAAGCATGAGCTGCTAGAGTTGCCACAGGTTCATTGCAAGTAGGCCATCTTGGGTGAAGTTCAACCATGATGTTGGAAGAGCAGTGAGCTAGTACACCACTGACAGCAGCAACAGATTGCATTAAGAACCCTATAATGAACCAGTTGAAGAGGAAAACAGCTAAAGTGCCAATTGGAAAATCCATTTCTAGTGTATGAATTTGGAAGAGTTTGAACTCATTGATATTTCTGGCATTCCAGATGGTTCATTGAATTGGAATGCCCCAAAAGACCACTAGTCAAAGATTTCATGAACTATATCTCTTGTTACTAATTTATGCAAAAAAGTTGCTGTCACTATTTGCATCTTGCTACATCTCAGGTTCTCTGAATATATTGAATATCTCAGCATGACAGAGGTGGTGAATTCACTGATAAATTTCAGAGCCAATTCCAATAGTGACAAACTTGCTCACAGAGGGCACATAAAAAAATAATCCAAAAGCCAAAAATAGGAATTGTGCAACTCACTTCAGAGACCTAAAAACGAGAAAGCATGTGCAAAATTGCATTCCAAATTGCTATCATATACTGCATGATACTTCCTTGCCCCTCCCCATGCCCTGGTGCACCTATATGATTGGAAGCCTTTCCCTCATGCCAAAAGGCAGCTTTACAATTCCAGAAGAGATGCAAGACCTTATTGCCAGTGAGTTCCTCCATGGTTAAGTCAAGAGCACAACATTCTTCAACCAATGGCTTTATTGACAGAGCTCATGGCATCTTGGAAGATTTGCTCTTTAGAAGCTGGAGACTGGACATTACAACTGCACACATGTCCTACCTATGCTCATTTCTCAGAGGAGCCACAAGTACAGCAGGACAACATAGACCAAATTCTTTAAAGTGTTCTATGCTGGAGATTTGTACACTGACCCAAATAATGAAGACAAAAATAACATGGAAGTTGTTTACAATGATTATTTATTACTGGATTTTTAACTGTAATTCTCATTAACTCAGTGCAATAAACTGTTACAGCATGCCTGCACTGCTTCAACACTTTGACTGCCAAGTCCAATTTTCAGTTAGGTGAATTGTCATCCCCCAAAGGCCAAATGACTTACAGGCTAAGCTTCTTGCCAAAAATTAGACTCCTAGAATTTTGAACATGAAAATATCATTTCCAGATTACCCATAGGTGCTCTGGAATATCTTGTTACTATAGCAGGACTCCAGATCACACTAAACGCCTTTAATCTCAATGACATTTATATAATCCATTAATTCCCTTTTTAAAGGTACATTATTCATAAGAGGTCTTTCCATGCATTTATAGTCCAGCATATCTGTTTCATGCAAGATTTATAGAACCTCTTACAAATTGGCACCAACTTGAAGAATAAGAAAATGTTACTTTCATTTTTCCTTATTTCATTCTTTATCCTGTTAATAGAACAACATCAACAATCTGCATTTTCTGTTTATGTGAATTGGAGAAACTGCAATTAACCATTTTTATTTCATAATTCCATATGCTTTAGTTTCAGTTGGTAAGAGAGAAGTAATTCATTTTCAATGCCAGACACCACTATAATGACATATATATAATAGCAATTCTCAGAATATCTCCTTAGATCATTTTCAAAACTTGACCAAGGTATGCAGGGATGACATCATATGTGTTCATACTTGATCCAACTATATACATCTCTCCAGTTGGGTATGATTGATGTATATGCCCCATTTTATCCAGAACTGATGTACTGGTAATTTTAATTGAATTCTTGCTTCTCCATATCATTGACATACATGATTTTGATTCAACTCATGTGAGACTCTGCCATATATGATTGTGAACTAATTATTTCAGTAAAAATATATGATCAGATATATTCCATGTGTGTCCATGTATTATTATATGAGGGTGTTTCAACAGTAACAGCAATTCCTGTCTAAGCTGTATGCACGAGACTATACCTAGGAAACCACATAATGCACTCAAAGACTTGTCAATTTCATTCAGATTGTGCACTTTAGTTCAAGTGAATGTTAGCAGTAGACCCCAAATCAAAACGGCAAGAATGGCAAAAAATTATACTTCTGACTTTCAACCTTCATAAACTGTGCACTTTTCAGTCATTCTTACAAAAAATTCCCTGTGTAAACACTGTTTATTATTATTGTTATTTACATGCATTTATGACCACAGTGCCTCATTAACATGTAAAGACATGTGGCTGGCAAGGGATCAAATACATTTTAGGCCCATGTACACCTCTTTCAAACATCAGCTGCATCTGGCAATTCCTTAAAAAGTTAAAACCAATGTCAGATGGTTTTAAGTTACCATCCAACTTTGTTTGACCATATATTTTGAAAAGGACTCTCAAAAGCATCTGATATTTGGCAGAGGCTCACAAGCCTAAAATATTATTTTTTTCCATGCCTGAAAAATGCATGGCTGATAGGGGCACTTTGGTCAACTACAGCACCCTCTATCAACATGCAGCATAATCTTGCAATATAGGGAAAAATTTCTTAAACTCATGAACCTCTCTGTCAAATATCAGCTGCACCCAACTGACCATTGAAAGTTATGGCCAATCAAAATAGAGTAGTGAACAACCTTGTATATTTTAATATTATTATTATTCTAGAGCTTCATGGCAAGTGCTGACAAAGGAAGCATGAAGGGGGATGACCCACACCCTAATACCAATATTCATGCTTGTCTAGTTCTGGAGGATATGATGAAGAATGTTAGCCATGCCCAAGATGGCCATGCACTGGAAGATGTCTAGGAATATGTACCATCCCAGTTTCTGGATATGATCCTTGGGGTCTTTCAGGTTGCTGCCAATAGTGCTGACGATGACAGGAATGACGGTGGTCTTCATTCCACAAAATCATTTGAATTCCACTTTGAGTTCTGAGTACCTGCTCACCTTCTCCCAAGTCTTGACTCAAGGTTGGTGTCAGCTAGTATGCTCACATCAAAAAGCCAGGTGGTGTTCTTCCTGTTGTTATAGATCATGAAGCCAGAGCTGTTGCAAATAATGATGAGGCCTGTAACTGCAAGCATATCCCAAAATACTTTGGTGGTAGGATACTCCATCACAGATTGTGGTTGGTGTTCATACCACTTCTCTGGGTCATTCATACCAGCTTGCTTGCAGACACATCAGTGGACATACCTACACACTTAGTTGTGCCTGTGCAAGTACTATAAAAGTACAAGTACTGCTCAACGGCAAGTACAGAACATGCAATTAGGTGGTTGACTGTTTCAGATGGGCTGTGACAGCAACAGCAGTAGTCTTTGACATCCAACTTCAGGATGTGCTTCTTGATGAGTTATGATGCACTGGTCCTAAATGGCAAAGATGATGGTTTCTTTCTTGGCTTTGAACAGTCTCTTCTTTGGTCAATTATAGCAAAGGTCAACTTCAACTGAAGAACTTTAGGCTTTTAGACTTTGGGATACTGGCCCTCTGGTCCTTCTGGTGTCCCTCTCTTTGTTGCTGTTCTGCTGTATTGTAGTAAGTGTCATGCACACTCATGATAAAGAGAAGTTGCCCTTCTTCCTCAGAGCTCAAAAGGAAAATTTTCTTACTTTTCAATGATTCCTCCTCCCTATACAGTATATGCATGGCTCCACTGGTCTATCATTTTTCAGAATAGCATATTTGCCTATTGTACTTGAACTAGGCCAAAGAAGGATAGGAATACCTCAGATTTACTTCAGAGTATATAATTGAAAGCCAGATGACAAATGAAATCCAAATGCATAAGAGAGATACCAATACTGACCCTGTCATAAAGTCCACCCCTCATATCATACAATTCAACATGACTATAAATACAACCTACCATTTCAATGAAATTACACCATTCTTGTGTCTCTAAGTATGAATGGACATTGTATGCATTTCCTCTTGAATGGTATAGATCCCAAAACAATAAAATTAAAAATGTAGGTGAGGAACAGACTTCAGTGAAAAACATTAAGACACTGCTGGAGACACTGATCTTGGTGGTGCCTGTGTGAAGAAGGCATCTTCCAAGTGTTTACTGTAATATGTACATGGTAATATGTGTATGCCACATATCCTTATCATTAATTTGTAAAAAATAATAATAATTAATAATAAATAATTACTTTGGAGATGATTGATATTCACGGTGGCATTCTTCATCATATCAAATGTACAAAAGAAGTAAGGCCTACCAATAATAAAGATGCTGATGTAATTTAAAGAATGAGAAGGCCAACATGTGTAAGACAGCAAGTACCAAATGTCACATCACTTCTGCATCCACTACACAAGTGGGCAGTTCCAGAGTAATAGGGACAAAAGTGGTATAACATTTTTCTCAAAAAACTCCACCATTATTTTCCGCATTGTATGGATACTAAACTTAAAATAAAAAGGGATCCACTAAACATCCATCACCTGATATGAGATGGTTTTTCATTTCTCAACACTACATTTTTTTCAATTTAACACTTACTTCATGAACCTTGTTTTGCACAATTTTGTTACGTCAGTAATACAGGAAAGACTCCCAACTAATTCATTTTTTATCAACAACAAAGGTCATTTAGCACAGAGAAAGGTGACAGTACATGCCTTCTTTCTTGAAAATATGCTCCAGGTCAAACAAATCAGAGTTGGAACAGAGACAGCAGAATGAAAACTGTTGTCTAAACTATGTTACATCAGTAACACAAAATGAATGGCCTTACTTTTCTTCATCCATGGGAGAAATTATACATTTTTGGCTGGAATAGGTGCAAGTACCTATGTTCCATAAGACGCTGCTGAAGAAATTCTGGACCAAACCATCTTCAAGGTATACCATCATACTTGTTTTCATTTTGAGTCTGGTGTTACATCAGTAACTTTGGAACTGCCTAAGTTCAACCCAACACCGAAAGGAGAGGCAAGCTGGAGAGGCAGAGGAGAGATGATATGAAAGTTGGAGACACACGTACACGATGGCAGTAATGAATGTGGGGAGATGTGGGAAGTGGAAGAGACAATGAAGGAGAAGGATAACAAGTGCAGACATGACTAGAGATCCTTCATCACCTTCACTTTTGTCAGGTTCTCCTCGCACCTCTCCATCTTTTCCTGTCCTCAATACCACAGCCTAGTTTATACCTTCTTTCTCATTCACCAATCTCTGATCATACTCTTGAGGTGGATTTGTGGTGACAAATTGATATAAGTACATGTAAAGGTGTGCTACACTAAGGGAGTGCAAGAATACAATTCAGGTAACTAACCAGTACTAGAAGCAGATGTCTCCTTGTCTGTATCTGAAGATGGTGAAGAGGATGGTGACAGAGGGGTACTAGAATCATGCACACCTGAGCCAGGATGGAAGCTGCGGAGTCGCTCCAACAACTCTGGGTCTCCAAGTTCTTTTAACTTCTCCAGCATTTCTGGATCTTTCAGCTTCTCCATCAAAGTCTCCATACTGAATATTTCTGGCCCATCAAACACTCCAGGAGGTGCCTCCTTTTTTGAATCTTCTGTTTTTTGTTTTTCCAAAAAGTTGAAAAATGTAGTACAATACAGCTATCTTCCTTGAACCAACATAGATTTATTCCTGTAGGATGGGAGAATAGGCTTACCTTCACCAGACTTTTCTGATTCATCTCCTCCCTTCTTTGAAGCATCCTCAGTCTCCTTATTTTTTGCTTTCTCTGCTTCCTCTTGTGCCTTCTTGGCTTCCATTTCTTCTCTGGCCCTTTTAGCTGCATGAATCTTAGCTTTGTTAGCAAGATAGTTAATCTCTCGCTCTAATCCAGCAACTTTCTCCCCAATCATCTTCACAGTCAACTTTGGCATTTCAGCTCTTGACTGCTGGCTCAGATCCTTGATTTTCTCTTCCTGCCATGACTGTCAAGAAGAAATGCATTTCTTCAATAAGAGTCAGCACTAACAGATAATGAGAATCTAGAAAAGGCATAACTCACTCGTGTTTCATTAACAAGTTTCCCTAGAGTTTCCAGTTCAACTGGAGTATAGAACTGTTCCACCTCTGGGAGATCAACAGCTCCCTTATAAAACTTTTGAGAAGCATCCAGCATTTCATCCAAAGCTTTCAGAGCCTGAGGCCGATTATTGTGTTCAGCTACACGTTCATAAATATCCTTGCTCAGTCCCTTTAACTCTTTCACATACATTTTGTAATTTCCTGCTTCAGCCTCAAAGCCTTCCTCATACAACCAATCTGAGAGCTGTGAAAAATAAAGGACTCTGATTAGAACAAATTTCCAGGCCCATCAAAAGCCAAATCAATGAATAATTTGAGATGATGGGGAATAGTAAAAAATTGACCCTACCTCAGAAGCCCTCTGGAGAATTTTTGAGCGTTCATCAGAAGATGAGGCTTCAATGAAGTCTTTCAATTCAAACTTCTCCTGGAGTTCCAGAACAAAACTTTCCAGGTTATTGCGAGCCTGTTCTCTTTCTTGCTTCTGCTGGTCAGCCTTCTCAAGCTCATCCAACCTGAGAATAATGCATTAAATATTTAATTCCAATTAGGTAAATGAATGCACCAGATGAGATATACACTGTAGTTTCCCATGCTCACTTGTGCTGGGATTGAGCAAAAGCAGCTTCAGAGGGAGTCTTGAGAGCTAAATACTCCTCTCTCACAATCAAGGGCTCCTTTAGTGTCACATTCACCTGCTTCTTTTCAAACTTCTCCTTCTCCTTCTCTTTCTCTTTTTCTTTCTCTGTTTCATTCCCTTCCTCTTTCCTCATCTCTTCTTCCTTTTTCTGTGTTTCATTCATTTGGTTTTCTTCTGTTGAGCTTCCAGTTGCATTCTCCTTTTCTCCCTCTCCAGTCCCATCCTCATCTTTCTTCTCATCTCCTTTAGAAGCAGAAAGAACTGATAAGGCATGAAGAAAACAACTTAAGAATTAACAAAGCACTATAAATATATGATTGTGCAAACATCACGAGCAACAGTTTTGCACATTGTGAAGTGTACAATAAATGAACAGAAGAAAATATTGCTGAATAGCAACATGATGCTGTTCTGAAAAAGACAGACACATGTACAGGGTGGTCCACAATTGTCTCCCCAAAAGTAAAAGCTCATTACTCAGGAAGTATACATCCGATTTCAATTATATATAACTCATACGATAGTCAATTCAATATATTTTTATTGTGGAAAATTTCAGCATTCCATAAAAAACTAGAACAAAGTTACATCCTTACAAATAAAAGCCACCAAATCACCAGTGTTCAATATGACTTCCACAATTGTCAATGACTTAGTGCAATTGTTCTTTGAATGCCAGCAGAATTCTATCAATCACATCTGGTCCTACTGTGGTGAAGGCATCTCTAATGGTCTATTTCAGCATATCTAAGTTTTCATAAGTCTGCCGATGAATCTCTTCAGGCTCAGAAACCTCTTAATAATTGCCTTCATGATCTTCTCATCCAGAACTGAGGCATTGGGACCCAAACTGAAGAAATTTCCTAATTTTCCCCACACAAATTTGCGCTTCAAATTATCAAACTAAATGGCAGTAATCATCTTCTGCAGGGTACTGTGGTCATCCATGAAATAGACAATCCTTTGCAATGCATGAAAAACCCGCGAATGAATTGCAAAACTCAAGATGGAATTGCGAAATTCGGAAGAGATTGTGATATTTACAGACTTTAGTTGCATAATATGGGTACTTTCATTTGTTATGGAGTAACTTTGTTCTAGTTTCTTATGGAATGCTGAAATTTTCCACCATAAAACTATATTGAATTGGCTACCATTTGAGTCAAATATCATTAAAATCACCGTATACTTCCTGAGTAGTAAGCTTTTACTTTTGGGGAGACAATTGTGGACCACCCTGTAATGTTGCCAGAATTCAGAACTGACAGATGTACATGAAGACAATTGATCCTCACAGGGAGACCTTTCATCAATTATTGCTATTCCCCATTTCACACCTGCAATTTGGATACTTGGGAAGGGCACCTACATTACCTACCAGAACTGAAAAATCCACGGATGGTGCTACCAAGTCGAGAGAAGGCTGATTCCTCATGCTTAACCACTTCTTCAATAGTGGTCTCATATACATATTCTACATGAGTCAGATTCAAGATCCCATTCTCATCCATGGAGAAATGGGCTTTTATCCCTTTCCCCTTGCCTCCTTTTCCAATTGCAGCCTCCACTCCACTCACTTCAAACCTTGATAGATTCAAAGATCCCAAATACCTAAAAGAATACAAGAAATAACCATCAGGATCTACTTTTTCACAAAATAGAGCATGGCCAATATCTCTCTAGTAAATGAGGAACTCACGAGATCTCTACTTCTGGGATATGAGAAAGGTCTCCATAATTAACAAAGAATTCAAAGTCATTTTGATGCTTGTTAAATGTGAGGACCTTCTTCTGAGGATATGGATTCATGAGGGAGAACAGAGTTCGTCTCACATTTCTGATTCCCTTCTCTCCTTCATCAGAATCCACTTCTCGAGAGAAGTCCACCTGATGGAATAATAGAAATTTCATATCCTCACTCCTAAAGATTCTGATGTCATTCACGAACACATGCAATGACTCAACTTTAAAATCATGGCAATAAATTCAGAACTAGAAGAAAATATAAGTCAAGGAGGCATGCCACACAACTTCATACTGTGTTTCTTTGCCGTATTACTTCCTTCCTTCCCTCTGTATGTATTTAAGGGCTACCATGCTGAAAGCATAGCTTGTGTGTTCCCCTCTCTTTCCCTCAATCATCCATATATAGAGGGTAGGCCAAAATTAAAAAAACTAGGCTATCATTTTTGCTGAGTGAGCAATCTGATTGTACACTGTATACTGTCGATTCTGATGAAATTTGGTACACACATAGGGTGGCTCAATTTGGGTTTGTGTGCCAAGTTTAACATAAAAATTCCAAAGACTGTGAAAATAGGATTTAGTTTATTTTAGATCACAGAAGTGTTCATTTTAAAATGTAAGCCTAAAATTTCACCACCAGATTCATTGATTTTTTTTAGATAACATGTTCAAGCCCACTCTTTCACCAATTTCTGTTTTAAAATTCACTCATCATTTTCCTCGCACCATATCCTTTTTCAAGCTGCAAGTTTTTAATAAAAGCAAGATCTTGTCACTTATATTAGGCACTTTTGACAATGCACTTATTCCTAAAACACAAGGAAAGAAATATATCAAATTTTTAGAAAATTTGAAATCCCACTTGATATTCAATGAGCTAACCTAGGCTTCTTTTTATGTATTTATTGTAAGTATGTTGGCCTTAGCCTAGCTTAGCTTACAAACTAACTTAGCTTATTATGGCAGGCAATAATGTATTCCATACAGACCTCAAGTTAATATTGATATTTTCAACTGTCCATTTTTTGGTTCGTTATTGGAAAATAATTACAGCTCCTATCATTTTAGAGTCAGAAGGTACACAAACCAATTGTGTCACTCTATAAGACCACCAAATTTCATCAGAATTGGCAGCCTACAATCAGATTGATGACTCACCAAGAATGATAGCTTTGTTTTTTTTAGCCCACCTTGTACATCCATACATGTCATTTCTTTAATTTCCCCTCAGAAACTGGAGTTGTGTAGCACACTTCTTTGACTTACTCATTATGGATTGAGAAACATGGAGGTGTTCCTCTAGAAGAAAATAATTAAAATCACATCAAGAATTAATGCAATTTGAAATATTACTGCCAGGTCTTTTTAGAAGTAGGCCATAGACTGAAAATGTCTTTATTTTTCTCACCATGATAGGGAAAAAAGCTGCATCTTTGATTAGGAACTTTTTTACTTTGAATCCCTGACCAAGGTCAGCAGCTTTATAAATAGCTCCCATGGTAGCTGCCTCATCAGCATTCAATGACTTTCCAAGTTCCATTGGGATAGCCTCTTTGAGCTTCTCCTGCACAGCTGGCATGCGAGTCCCACCACCCACCAAAATCACCTGTAAAAAAAACCCTCTGATTTGAAGAGTCGTATGATCAAGAAAAAAGCAACAACTACAGACTTTGGATTAGTATGGTACCTGAGAGATCTCAGCCATGTCTAGCCCTGAAGTAGACAAAGCTTGCTTGATGGGATTAGGAACACGTTCTGTGAGATCCTTACATAACTCTTCAAATTCAGTACGTGTCACAGGAGCCTGGAAATCATGATCTTCCAACAACCCTTCCACCTGAAACAAAATCCATTCCATGCCATGACACTTAGGCACAGCATACTTTAAAAAAAATTTGTTCATAAAGCAGGAGTGAAAAGGATCAACTAACATGAGCAACATGGTCTATGTTGGCACTGAGGATGTTTTTGATACGACCAGCCTCTTTGAAGAGTTTGGCCAGGGCTCGAGGACTAGAGAACACATCAGTTGAAGTCTTCTTTTGATTGTTAAACAATTTTCCAAGATGATCACGGAGTCTTAGCTGCATCTCCAGGCCTCCAAGTGTTCGATCATACCTAATAAAGTTCACCTAAGACTTACACTTCCCTTTCCTCTTTATTGAAAGGCTTGAGAGGAAAACATGATACTACTCATTTTTCACCATTAATCAGCCATTGCCCCTTCCCATGCAGGAACCCCTACAACAGGGTAGGGCAAAATAATACGACCAATGACTTTTAACTAATATATCACTGGAGCTATTTTCACAAACTTTTACTTTGCATAGATGGATATGTTCCTAACAACTTCAAATATGTATTCCAAATTTACTGCTCCTCTACAAGCAATAATTAAAAAGAATTTGGATAATGAAAATGAACAAGCACTCTGCCTACATGTCATCCAGGCTTATCAAATGTCTCTTCCATTGAAATTAAATTTTTAGATAGAATGCTTCTTGCAGAATTTTTTTTATAGTTTTATCCAAATTAATTTTTTATACTAATTGATTCAATAAGTATCAACACAGAGAACTTGCTCATAATTTTCACATAGGTTTTTCCTTGATCTTTGTTGGAGAACAAGGCAGGAGGACCTGGAACTTCAGGGGATGAGGCACTCTGAATGGATTGGAGTCCCCAGTCCATTTCCAATTTGCAAGGAATAATTGCTCTTGATCTTGCTTTGGCAATATCAATTTGGAAAAAGTTTTAAAAGTCTGCTGGGAAGATGTCATTATTGTGCATAGTGTTCCATGGAAGAAGCACTGGTGAGGGCCAGACATATACAAGTTAAAAGTCATTTGTGTTTTTTTCACCATACTCTATAAATTTTTCTCCTCTTGAGATTGATTTCCATTGGCATTGCAGTCAATTTATCCTTAGTTGTCCCATTTCATAGTCATGACCATGACTGACTCCATAATGCTTCAATTTATTGTGCATAGTAATAAATATAAATAATAAGTTTATGTGATTAACAATTTGGTTTCACAAAGGTGAATTATCCTGAAATTAAAGAGAATCAAATGTAAAAAACTCAGACAGAAAGACAATATGATTAACATGAATTTGAAGGAAGGGATGAGGTCATTTGACCTCATCCCTTCCTTCCTAAGCTTCTTAGGTTTCTTCAACCTAAGTATGCATGATGCTTTGAAATTTGGCAGCACATAACACATCTCTGCAGTAGAGAATAACCAATTGATGTCATAGGCTCTTGAAAATTTGCCAAAATTGCCTCTAGCAATTGGGAAAAATTATTCTTGAGCATCATAGAGCCTTTCAAATCAAACTGCTCTATGCTGTTTAGAATAGAGAAAAGCTCATTCAATGATGCATTACCTGCTACATGAGCAAAACTGGAATGCTTAGCACCTGAGAGTCTGATTATTCCATAAATACTTCAATGTAACAATAATTAAACAATTCTTGAGGGCTATTAATACAACTCATTCCATTATTAAATTTATATTTAAAGAAATAAATACAAATTTGCAGCTGCCAAGGAAGTGAAGGGCAACTTCACTTCAGCCAGTGTCATACCCATATCCAATGATGGAGAGCTGAGGATGGGTCTCAGTGATTCCAGACTCCTTGGTCTTAATCATCTGATAGGAGACAATGGTTGCTGCAGTGCTGGAGGCACCCATATCATAGAAGAGGATATTTTGAGCCGTTTCTGTGACCTCCTTCCTCCTGAACATCCCATAATTCAAGGCCACTAAATTGGGAAGAAATTAATATTCTCTTATTGCCCAGGACCAAAGCAGTTTTCACACACAATAGTAAGGAGCTCAATAGTAAGGAGCTCAATAGTAAGGAATAGTAATTGCTCCTACATGGAGCAATTTCTAGACCACGATCAGCCAAGTAGAACAATGCAGCATAAATACTACTGTATGCATGGAAATATCATGGAAATACATATTTTGATTTGCAAACTAATGCTTTGAGAAGATATTGAAGGAAACTATTTATCTTGTAACCAAAGTAAATATTCCCTATGCTCACAGAAAAAAAATTCATTGGGTTGTAAGAAATACAATTTCACTGTCATTCACATTCATTTGCAAGCCAAAATCTATTCTGAAGCTGCTCCACTATTCCCCCTTTAATATTGCCAATGATAAAAGTATCCCTAGAGTAGCTAGAGATCCTGAGAGCTTCTCGGTATACACTTAGGGGACTAAAACTAAAGCATAAAAGTTCTTGCAGCAACCACAAGAGATGCAAATGAAAAGGGATGACTCTCCCTCAAATCAATGCAAGATGGGAAATACCTGCAGAATTATCATTGATGATCTGAAGTACTTTAAGTTTGGCCAATGATGCAGCTCGCAGAAGAGCTTCTCTTTCTGCCTGATTAAAGTATGCTGGAACTGTAATGACCACATCCTTTATGGGTTTCTGATGTGCAAACTCCTCTGCATAGTCCTTTGCCTTCCGTAGAATCATCCCAAGTAATTCTTCTGGGGTGTACACTGTATCCCTGTAGAAGTAAAACAAAACCACAAGTACAGATCAATGCAGATGTGAAATAATTTTTCAGTACATGCATTCAAATCCTTGAAGCAGTACCCTAAATATGTTTTGCTGGACAAGTATGCAAGCCTCATATACCAGTATGAAAGAACATAAAATCTATGTTCATCACAAAGGAAATCTCACTGATCATGTTGGAAGGCAGCTAGACCAGTTTCTGGATCTGCAACAACTTCATATTGAGGGAATCGCTGCTGATAGAGTTTGACAAGTGGGTTTTCTAGAGTTTTTCCAAGCACATCAAGGAGATAAACGTAGGCATTCTTTGGGAAACGAGCTCCTAAACTTATTGCATCCTCTCCAAACACCCTCTCTCCATCTCGAAATCCCACAGCCACTGGTGTCTTCCTCTTGGATTCCTTATTCAATACTATCTCCATGGGTAACCCTGGCTGGAATAAAATAGATCACACTTCCAAGTTACACAATAATCTATGCACACAGATCATGACTAAAGCATTCTTGAATACCTGAAAACCACTGGATAACCAATGTATAATCTCAATTTCACTCACCGAAACAACTGCAATTTTCATCCATTCAGTTCCCAAATCAACACTCATCACAGCCACACTTTGCACTACAGTCAATGTGCATAACAAGCACATCAGAATTCCAATTCCTGCTTTGGACAATGTCTCCATTCTGCTGCCCAGATACAACAGTTTTAAGCTAGGTGAGAAGTAGCCAACTCAGGCTATGCACACATTCAAAAGAGTAGAAATAAGGCAAACACAAAAAATTAATATCAGAAACTGTTTTTGAAAGGTCCACAAAATATGGAGTCTGCAGTGTTCATTCTCAGGTGAAATTCAGGGAAACAATCAGCTCCAACTGCACAAACAAAAGAAAGTTTGAAAGTTTGAACCTGAAAGTTTAATACCTAGATGTACCCAGAGTAGGAGTTCAATATCCATGAAGGTCCCTATCATAATAAGGATATGACAGACTGGAAAAAGAATAGATATGAAGCAAATAGCTCTGATGTGTCATTTTTAAGGATAGGCAAGGTATTATCACTGCCATGGGGAGTTGATGGTAGCACTGCTATAGCTTACCTCTTTGCATGGCTTTTCTTCAAACTTTAGGTTGGAGTTTAATCCAATATAACTCATACCTACCTCCTCAGGAATCTCTCAGGACCTTCCTTATGTTGTGCTGCTAAATTGACATTAATGAAAAAATGGTGGAGCATATAGAGCAAAGAGAGAGCTTTAGAATGATTTCATGTTAAACCTTCAAAGACAATTGATCTCTCTGAAAAAAGGACATAAGCCCCCAAATGCTCTTTTTCCATATCCATGCTTGTGCACTGCTTCATGACACATGTAATAGGATAGTGATTATGAGGTGGTTCAGATGTGCTTGCAGCATAATGATAGCAATGTTCCTCATGCTCTTGCAACATGGTAAGCAGGCATTCAACCATCTTATCATGGCCACTAGTGGGGAGGAAAATGGCAGGACCAGTCATCCAAATCTATGAATGAATGTCTGAAGAAGAAGAAAATGAAACAATGGTGATGCTTAAATAAGGGAGACCAAGACTGTCAAATGCTTTTCTGAATCCCTTTTTTCCTTGTATTTCTTTAGAGAAGGGTTTTCTAAAACCAAGAGATTGAGTACAAGCCAAATTATTATTTCTTTTATGTACAAAAATGACAAAACAAATATGGCTGTAAAATTGTCAATAGTATGGATTTTACAGTCCCATTTTCAAAGCTTTCCCAAAAACATCATTCCTTATTTGCAGATACCTCAACTATATAATACAATTTGAGACAATTTACCCTGCCACACTCCAGTGTCTTCCTGAATATTTAATTTAATATGCACAGAAAGGTTTTTTGAATTGTTGCAAAAGCCCTGGAATGCCTTTCTGAGAGAACAAACTTATCTCTGGACCAACCACATGTTCCTCATAGACATGTTATTGACTACTATACCTCCTATACTTGTTTTTCCACATATGCAGACATCAAGCACTTGGGGATAACAAACATCTTGGACACCCCATTTGAAAATTGTGTATGTCAAGGCAGAATGCAAAGCCTATTACTTTCAGGCACATGGCAGAGGCCCTGGACATCATTCATGCCAGGATACTCCTCTTTCGTCAATCCTTTATTAACCCTTAGAATCCCATGGTTTCGAAATAACAGCTCTTCCTAATAGAATACAATTCTGCTTGGGAGTGAAAGGGTCAAAGAATACTTTTAAGAAGTGCTTTTTCATTCATGTCTTTTTTTTCCAGTAATAATACTCAGGCAAAAGAAAACACAATCAAGGAGTTGAGCAATACTGATGAAATTTGGTACACAAGCTCATACTAGTATACCACAAAATAAATTAGTTTCAAGGGTGTGGGATGAATATTCACAAAGAAACATTGCAGAAAAATCCAATTTCAATAGTGGCTTTACGGTCATGTTAATCACCTGAAACACTCCAAGAGATTATTATAGATGAAATGTGGCAGGAGAAGTCATAAAAATGTGCAAATAATCATGCTAAATTTTGAGGTTAAGAGATAAGACAATACAAAGTAAACTTGCAAATGTCCTTTGAACAGTGGAATTGCGCAGTACCATTGTATCTCATATAGTTAGCTCTTATGCAACAAAGGGTTAAGCTTGATGTTCAAGTAAGAGGATACCATATTAAAGAAAACTGGATACAGATCAGTCTCGGATGAGCTGTGAGGAGATTTTGCTGCTTATTTTGAATTGTGAGTTTAGTACATTTGCCTTTTCTCCAAAGAGCACCTCAATTATACCTTAAACTATTCAAGGAAGTCTTCCAGGTCAGCAATTGGGATCAAACTATGAACCCTCACCCTGAGCTAGCCATAGGCTAGAACAAAAATAGTTTGGATTTCAGGTTTGGGAACTAAACACTATATCTGTTCCAAATTTCAATAATATCTATTAAGGTCAAGCAACAATGTCAACAATCAAGTCACCTGACAAGAACTTACCAAATGGAAGGATGAATAAGGGAAAATGAAAAATCTTCCTGTATTTCTAGTAAGAAGCTCTTGAGACATTAGTAAGCATTGACACTAGCCAATGAACACACATTGGCCATTGTCAATGCTGATCATGGCAAACAAGGAGGGTGGAGCCAACAAATTAATATCCAATATTAAACATGCACAGTGTTAATGTTGCTATACTTTTTAAAAAAGTTTCCCTTCCCTTAATATTTGAGAGAAATAAAGAATCTATAGCAGGTAATTTAGGTGCAAAACATTTCTTATGATATACAATTCAGGATTCAATGATTCCAACATAGGGAGTACAAAAATGAAATCAGGAAATGTTAGATATATTGATATCATTTACTATCTCTTTGAGACAGTATGACTATAATCTTTTAAGAAGCGCATATGATTCATTCAGTGATTGATGGTTGTTCTAAGACCTAGTTAAGGTACAGCAAGAATTAAAAGGTATTTTAAAAAGGATCCTTCAACTTTGCAATTCATATTTGAGAAAATCAATTTCTTGATTTAGGGTTTGTTGCTAACCTATGACTTGTTGAACAACAGACTTTCATTAATTCACAAACTGACTTATTGCAATCAGATATGCAAGCCAGCTTGGATTAGACTATATCTGAATAGTATCTATGAATTCTTGTATGGGGTCCATTGTATATGATTCCATGGATGGCATCTTACATTACAATAATATGTGGGGCATTTAGATCAATAAGTACTATCACATTTGCATTCCAATGTCAACGTAGGGCGAGATTTCAGGTCCTGGGATCAATAACAGTTAAAAACAATAAGAACTAGGGAGGGAAGTATCATGCAAGGTAATAATGCATCCAATGTGTTACTAAATGCTACTTTGCCCTTATAGGTAGAAAATACATGCATACTCACTCTCCCAGGGTTGTGAGGATAGAATTATATTATCGGAGACCAGAACTGTTCATTTTGGACCATATGTAGAGCAAATTTTTGCCACCCATTAACCACTTAAAGTCTGAAAGTAAGACAGTAAGAATAAAATAATGCAGTTGCTTCCCTGCTAGAAGCAATGTCCCTTGAACAGGATACAGCAGGGTCAGCAATCCAGTCTGCTTCATTCCCTCAATGAACCCTGTTTTACTGGATACCCTTTGATATCATGGCTCCTTCTGCAGCCACTTCATCTGGACTGTCATTGCATTCCACTAAGAGCTTGTTCTTTATAAGTGGAGACAGACAGACATCACAAGGACTCAGGTCTGGAGTGTAAGGGGGTGAGGCAAAATCTTCAAGTTCAAATTTTCCTAAACATTGACAACACTTAGCTTGATTGGCTGGCATCAGGAGTAATTCTCCTTCATGAAAAATTGAGCACAGTATAACAAGGGGAGTGTCCATAATCTTGCCTGGAACCTCAGTATCTTTTCCTTCACTTGTAACCAGTGATTGACTTTAGCTCAAAAGGTTGAGGTCAATTGGGGAATGGTCAAGTTACTTTTAGTAAGGTACAATATATGTTTACAGTAGAACAGGTAAATGAATATTCTGAACAAAAAGGGGTACAGTTATACAGTACCCCATGTCTTGGCAGTACTGGAGTAACTGTGTATAATTCCCTTCCCTCCTTTCTTATACCAATGCTTAGTGGAAATTTGTCACTCATGGGTTTCTCCACATGAAGTGGTCTGAAGATTTGTAGCAAGTTATTTCTCTAAAATTCCAAGTAATACTTCCTCTACAATAGTTCATTAGTTCCTTTCCCTAAAGGCTTGAATTAAAGAGAATATTATCCTTAAAAATGAATGAATTAGTCATTTTGATTACATTTATTATTACCCATATCATTCTCATGAGATTCATGTATATGATGGAAATGCAAATCTGGAGACTGAATTGGACTACTAGAACAGATTTCAGCATAGGTTCTCCCTTGCATATTGATAATTTCAAATCAGCTCAGGTGTGAAGAAGTCAATTGTTCACATTTGAATTACGACTAAAATAAATTTAAAATATATATGTAGAGCTTTCTTGCCTACGTGCAAAAAATGCATTCTCAAAACATCAGACAATTTCCTGTCACATCCAACATTTTTCTTCACACAGGTCCAACTCTAACAAAAGACAGTGTGCAAGACTAGGGATTATGGAATTTTCAGTCACTGCTTAATGCAAATGGTAATGCTAATGCTAATGGCCTTTGTATACTGATTTGTCATTTATAACATATTTAAATACATTTCATATCTCAAAAATATTACTCTGGGTGTCATGTTCAACATTAAGGGCAGGCCCTTATCCTAAATTCACAATTTGACATTGAAACTTCAAATCTCGCACTCTAACTTAGTGTGATAATCTCCAATGCAACTGTTACAGCATAATAGTTAATAATAAATACACATCCATTAGATTAGCATTTTGAACCCCAAGGCCATATTGAACGAACATTCAAGCATAGGCTTAGTTAAGACTATCGGCCTAACTTAGGTCTAACGTTTACTAACAGGCAAACCAACCAAACGAAATCCCTATGGCAATAGTTTAGGGAAGTTCAAGCAAGCCAATAGGTCCACAGGGTCTATGGCTTCCACAAGGCTTCCAATAACCTGCCCAAGTGCAGGCTACTGGAAGGATGACGCCAACCTGGAATGGAGATTGTACGAGGGGATAGAGGACGGGATGAATGGAAAGCGGCACGAGGGGGCAGCCATGTGTGAGAAACGTGGTAGGAGCGGGGCGGTGACGTGAGAGATTGTGGCCGCTTCCCATTGGCTGTCGTTGTCTGAAGTAGAGAGCCATGTGGATGCCACGTACTTCTTTCTCGTGTGTTCTACACGGACCCTATCCCTCTCTCCCAGGAACACATTGTCTGCATGTGACGTCTACTAGGGTGATGCAATCCTGGCTCTGGCAATCTCGTCCTATACCTTATACTTCATATTAATGTCTTAAATTCATTTTCAGGTTGTTTTTCATAGAAGAAAGTGAATGAATGCCATGTGGAAATCGGCGTTCTAGACGAAATACTGTATGTAGGCGATTGTATCAGCGCGTGGAAGGACGTACGTTGTCCCATATCTGGACTCCAACGTTTCTTCTTTAATTTTTGTCGTACGGGGAATAGAAAATCATAACTGGCGACTGAAATTCATGCATCAAATTGGGTTACGAGTACATATTAGATTAAGCGCTCGGACGCCCTTGTCAATTGGATTACTGCGGCAAGAGTGAAACGGGATGCAAATTACAGGCATTTGTATGCTTACGTATGTTCATACATTCTCTGACTCTCAGCACGGGGGGTAATAGGCTAAACGTCGTGAGCGACATTTTTTAACATTTCATTCACAAATTTCATTAACTTCAATTGCAACTTTCTTCACTGCAGGCTGCGTTGGAAGTAAATGTTTGGCTTTTCCTGAGATTCTTTGGGTTTCCCTTAGAGCTTAGAAAGTGAAAAACCATTTCCCCTACCTTCAAAATAACTCCGGCTAACAGCCCCCCCTCCCTCTTCCCTTCCTCGAAAAGTAGACTGGGTCGTCGGAGAGAAGTATACCGCTGCTGCTTGAATTTATGTATCAGGAAATCGGTCATTGTTACAGTAATGTTTGTTCCAGGATACAAGTATCTATGTCTTATCGTCCAGAGAAAAATTCTTAGGGCCGATTGCATGAACTATGTTTTCCCGGTGTTTTTCGAAAGTCATCGGTTAACCGATGTCTAAGGCCAAAAATGGATTGCATGAACGCTATCTTCCTTTAACCATTGTCTAACCGATGTCNGAAAAAACGGAGTAGTTGTACGAAGATAATTATTTGATATTGTCGGATTTCCAGGAGTGATCGGTGTCATCGACGACTGTCGTACTCGAATAGAATGCCCAGACAACTTTAATCAATCGCAAATGCTTCTGTTTCATCGATGTCCAAGCAGTGCGCGATGAGGAAGGGATTATTACTGAATTTGTCATCACGTGACCAGTATCCACGCGTAATTCTCGAATACCCTCATTTTGCAATCGTACACAAATGATACTCCTTATTTTTCACATTTCCTACTTCGTGTGTCCAAAACGAATCCTTGGCTTTACCTCTGATATATCGAAATACAGAGTAAGGTCAGAGGAGAACTGACCACATTCCAGGCATTATTATTTGTTGTGCAAGGAAAGTGCATTATGTCTCTCTCTATCGTGAGATTCTCCTTTACAAGCTCTGCGAGATGTACTTAATAGTCTGAGGAAAGGTCCTCCTTTTTCACTTGATTCGCTCGTTTTTTGTGGAGTCCGAAGGATATTACTCGACAACCGAGGAGTCAGAACGTGCTATATGTACCATGAGGGGTGTTTAGCCATCGTCTAACCATCGGCTATGAAAACATGGCGTAGGGATCGTTCACGCAATCTAAAGTAGACAGCAGTTAACCGATGTTTTCGTAGACAATGTTTAAACAATGACTATCGCTAATCAATGTCTAAAATAAACATCGTTCATACAATCGGCCCTTAGAATTTTCTCCATCTGGTTTAGCCACAGAAGCATTTTGAAAGTTGAGAGTGAATATTTGTGAAATCCCCGCCCGTTGTTAACCTCACGCCGAGAACGGGCAGTACTCTTGATCGCTTTCGCTCCAGCTTGTCCACCACGCTGTGATCATGCAGTTGTCTTAGGCAGACATAGCAGCATTGAAGCGTGTTTTCTTCGAAACTATGCACTGACTTAATTTAAAAGAACGATGACTATCGACGATTTTAAGATATTTTAGAAACGAACTTATTTGGCTAAACCAGCAGGAGGAAAATTATGAAAATTTTCTAAATAATATTGATAGAAAACAACGTTGATGCATACCAAGGGCCTATACCACAGAAGATTTACAAGTTATATATCTAAAAACAGCAACAGCTTTCACCGTTTTTAGATATAAGCATTCCAACAACGTCGCTTTTTTTTCTCCTTTCCTGGTATGTGCACAATCCTCTCTACTGTACAATGAAAGATACTGGAGATGAAGCTCTCAATTTTCATCAGCAACTGTTTCCAAATTATATCTGCATTCCGACACGAGACTTCAAGGAAAACTTCTCCGTTGATGAAACCTAGTCTTAGATGAAACTTACTTCCAGTAGTCGTGTATCGCATTCCGTTTCACATCGTAGAGGGATGGAGATGTCTCCTTCGAACTATCGAAAATGACACTGAAACCGTATACGCTACAGATGTTAAGCTTCCTACATTGACGAAAACGAAACTTAATCTGCCGGATCTGCAATTGTTTCTCGCCTATTCTGTCACCTATTCGCTTACAGAATGGTAAAAAAAAAATTACAAACCATCTAAAAGCATTGATGGGTCAATTTGAACGGAATTGAAGTGTAAACTGAATTAGATTGATTGAACTAGTCATTGAATTGCCTGAAAACATTTCACAATAAATTACTGAAGAATGGCAATGGCTTGAAACTTAATAGCAACATATTGCCATTCTATAATGCATTATTGTGAAATTACTTGTAATATTTGTCACCAACTAGTATTATTTGCACTCACTATTTTTAAGTGGATTGCAAAAGGAATAATACCATTAACATGTAACAGTCCACATTGAAATTCATCGTCAACCTCATGTTATGGCAAGCATTTCTCTCGTTTTTCTGCAGCAAAATTGAGAACAATTTACTTTTGAATCAAACCAATAGTCTTCCTCTCCGGGGTCTTTATGTACAGTAGGCCTATATAGGCTTATTCAAGAGTAAGTAGCAATTAAATTACTTAGGTTTTACTTAATTGGAGGGAATACCACGTAAGTGGACAAGATACGCACAACAAGGAGCTCCTGCCAGTTACAGTACCAAGCGGAGATTACGATGGCTATCGCCCATCAGTGAAAACGTTACGCGATCAATAAA
Source organism: Darwinula stevensoni (assembly GCA_905338385.1). Lineage (NCBI taxonomy): Eukaryota > Metazoa > Arthropoda > Ostracoda > Podocopida > Darwinulidae > Darwinula > Darwinula stevensoni. The sequence goes on along the minus strand of CAJPEV010000720.1, from coordinate 6,537 downwards.
AAATTCTGATCAGTGAAAGTGACGTTTCCCTTTGAGCCAACCTGGACTGCGCCTGGAAACTAGAGTATTTAAAATTTCTTTCGTATCATTAATCACTATTATTCGTACGGTAGTCGTGTATGATGGGATTCTTCTGGGTTCTTTGAGGTGGGGGAGGATTCATTGGGAAGACCAATGGATAGATAAATTCATAGCATAAGAAGCTCCCCAAGTAGCACAAAAGTAGTGGGCCATAAACGGCCCAAGCGGATTTCTGCCGGGGTTGGACCATGGAGGCAAGTAGGATGTGCAGTTGCTGGCCAGCTACCTAGTGTAGGTGGAGGGTCACCAGCTCTCTTCCATAATGTAGCTGGCACTCCCCCAGATGCAGTACCAAGAGTCTCCACTGTATGGTACCCCTTTTTCCTGAACCCTACAATTGCAATGAAGTATCTGCCTTCCTGATTTAGAAAAAGTGTTTCTTCCCCTCTTTCCTCTTCTTATCGTGCAATTTATAAACATATATGAGGAAAGAGTGGAATTACGACTTTTGATTGCAATACAAGACTCAGAGAATTATTAAATGCTGAAGTTAAGTACGGGAATATAGGAGCGTGCGGGACTGGGGACGGGTAGACTACTTTTGTTTCTTAATACTAAATAAAAGTATTATATATGATGTGACACGGTACTCGTAGAGTCCTTCCCACTACCTTAGGGCTCCGCATTGGGTGCGGAATAGGAGAGTAGTGGGTCATCTTAGTACTCGTGGAAACTCTTCTCAGTTGACTAGAGCTTCAAGTTATAGAGGTGAATCACATATGCATGGGGGCATTAGGTCCCTTCCCAGCTGGTGGTACACCACAAACGAACTAACTGGTAATGTGCTGGCCCTCTAGCGGTCTGGAAGGTGCCGGGTCAGTGCTGGCAAGCGGAACATGTACCTGATGGCCCACAACCTAGTAAAGGTGGTGGGCCACCAGCTCTTTCCCCAAACGTAGGTGGTGGACCACCACCTACGTACTACTTGAGTCTCAATTAAAATGGATTGGAGCAACAGGGTGTACCCAACAGTGATCAGAAAATGGCTCACTTGCGAATTAAACCAGGCAGTGCACCTGGCCATCTTGGATTTCGCGATTAAAATTCCCAGTGATTGCAGTCAGCTAAAGAAAATATAAATAAATAAATTAGGCTCAAATGTGCTGGTATCGCCTTCCCCCTCCCTCCGAGAAGGGCCATACTCACGTAGCTATCGTTTGCTTGAGAACAGTTGCAGTTTTCCAAATCAATTCGGAACTCAAGCTCAGAATATATTAAATTAAATATACCTTGATTCCACATATTTTCGATTGATCCTAGGCATTGCAACCAGGCTGTTTTATTCGTTTCATTGACGATGATGATTGTTACCAATTAGCATCAGTTTCTATTTTTCCTTTCTGAGTCCGATAGTGAGTCCCTTCATTTTAGCACATAAAACACTATAATAAAGAGACCTTTCAGCTTATTTTCTTTCTTGTCCAAACCACTAATTCATTCCACAGGTACTTTTTTTTCTTTCTCCCTTCACTTTTCTTAATCCCTTGAGAGATGGACCTTATAAATAAATTGATGAAATTGAAAACTCCAAATTCATCCGGCAGGTAAACTTGGTTACAGACTAGGACAGGTCATACGATGCAGTACAATAGGGAAGGGAAACTAAAGAATTCCACACTGAGAAGGTAGAATGAAAGGCAGGCCCTAAGGGGGATTATGCCACCAACCCACTTGAAGTTCCATTTTCTCTTATCTCCCTTCTTGCCCTCACTTCACCCTAGCCTGCTGCTGTCTCTCTCATCCGTCTATTTTTCTGTTGCAATCAATTACAGCCTCCCATCGCAATATCTATGGCAATATAATGCCTTCCCACCATGTCACTTCCTCCTCATGCCAATCGAGGATTCATTTCTCTCGTGATTCAAGCCCTCCCAATTTATCGACTAAAGCAAAAAACTTTAATGACGGTCGCAATTACTGATTCGTTAAAAATATATAATATTTAAGAAGAAATATTCGATATTACGCTTTCTTCTGGAAATAGTCCTACGGATTCTTCCACTTGGTTGAAATTCGCCCTTCCACGAAAACGGAAAAAGAATGCCCCATCTAATGATCACTTGTGCATGTCACCATGTTGTACGTGGGGTGGTCAAAAGTTCTAAGCCAGAGGCACTTCCAGTTGCAATGCACCTTTTCTACTTTTAATATGAGAAGCCGGATGTCTTTGATGGTGACTGGCAAAGTATCAGTAGGACTCTATCCTCTTGGCTGCTGATGATCTGTGATCTGACATGATCTGCTGGGAGATCGACTCCTTAGAAGCCAGAAATTTCATCACAGCATTCATGTCACTTTTCATACCCCTTCAGCAGACCCTTTGGTAGCACATCCAAAAAAATTAATTGAAGCTATCTTTAATTGACAAATATGATGAAATTCTGCCAATCACCATCAAAGACATCCGGCTTCTCATGATAAAAGTTTTAAAAAGGTGCATTGTAACTAGAAGTGCCTCAGGCTTAGGACTTTTTGGCCACCCCACGTATTGCGTTCTGCGCAGAAGGACCAAGGATACAAGAGAGGGAAAGTCACGAATGAAATCTAGCTTCATATTTCTCATTGAACAACTGAAGAGTGGTCAACCGGAATAAAGACGTTTCTTTCCGTGCCGAGGAAGGAAAAGGGACTTCGCATTCCAAGTCACTCTCGTACGTGCATAAACGCGCAGTCGAGCGTACTGTTCGACTCTCGCGTCAACCTCTGAATTTGCAACGTTAAACCGAACATGCGTTTAAGTCTGTCTTACGAGGTTATCAGTCCGAACCGGTGGGGTACTTTCCTATCATTAACATATTCCTGAAGGAACTCCTACGCTTAATTGTGCCTGAAACCCTAGTTCTATAGAACAATTTTCATGGAGGTACCCTACAACTGAAACACGATTGCTTCATAGCCAATATCTGGGAGCGCTCAGATTACTACTCAGAGTACTAACTCTCACGATAGAAATCTCACAGGAAACTAGCACTATGGCATTTTTCATGAAAACAGGATAACTACAGGGAGATGAATTCAATCACCAGAGAGAAAGTCCAGCGAGCAGTCGATATCTTTAGCATTAGCGTTCCAGTCAATTTGCAAATTCCTGAAGCGTTCGAATTTCCTTGGTTTCCCCTACGTACGCTAGCTATTTCCGCTCACAGAACGGACGAGTCCAGCACCAGGTTTGCTGGGCTCGTCCCCACAAGAAAATTCAGTATTTTACGATGGCTCGAATGCCAAATTAGATCGAGCGAGCAAAAACGCAACCACTCTCATCTCAGTCTCCTCAGGCTGGCCCCGCCCAATACCCACCACGTGCATATCTACGTTCTTCCCGCCACCGCTTCTATGCTCACTGCTCATCTTTCCCATATTCCTTCAAAGTCAATTGATAAACACTCCCTTCGCTGCCGACTGAGCGTCTCCTTTCTTCGGACAATTCGCGATATCTCATACTATTATCACTCTGGAGTTCGTGCGTGTGCACTTTCGTTGCTCCGACTAGGCATGAATACTGAAACCCCCTTTAAGCGAGATGAAGGGGCCTTTAAGCTAAAAAGCTCTTTTTCCCCCACGAGGAGTCCAAGGTTTCTTAGAGTGCGATTAACTAAAGGAGGATTCACCATTCAGGCCTTTCTTTTTGGCTTGGCAGCGGCGTAGCGTATCAAGGCCCACCCTTCCTTTTCCAGAAGCTACGTAGGTAGGGTAAAACCATTAAAGTTCGGACACCATAAAATAAATTGTTATACACAAAGCATTTGCGAGGTCACCCTTAGAAACGACTCTTCCAAGCTGCGAAGAAGTGTTTTGGAGGGAGAGCTCATCAATACTTGGTTTTGTAACAATGTACGTGATAGTGCCCGAACATTGACGGTTTTACCCTAAGCCTACAATATGCATGATCATTAAGCCTTCCAGTTCCATGGGATTGGACTTACTGTGAGACATTCATTATTATCGGTATAGCTTATATCTGATCAGTGGCGTAGCTAGGGTCTTCTGTGCCCGGGGGCAAGATACAAAACCTGCGCCCCTAGGCCCAGCCAAATGTAGTACGGGAGATGGGGGTGAAAACCCAAGCATACTACACACGCATTTGAGAGTATTTGGCATATGTCACAATATTAATTTTTTTTTTAAATTATATACTGAGAGTTCTGTTTCACCGACATTCTAAACACACAATATGAACGTTGATATGATTTATAATAATAAAAATAAACTCATTAAAATTTTTAATCGAGAAAATTACAATTTTAGAATACAATCTAATAACTTGAATTCACTGCCAAATACCAATGACAGGAGAAACTTACTAGGAGAGTAATACAGTATTAATGAATGCGCCCAATAAAACAGAATTTAAACCAAGAACAGTATTCTAATCTAATTCTATTAGTTTGTTTCAAGTCTCAAGTCCCAGTAATCTAAAAAGCAACGCAGTCAGTGTTAGGAACTTATGATACGATAACTTAAATCAAGTGTGAAATCAAGTTTATTTCCCTTGCCTTCATTGCTGCACCGATTGCATAAATGCTGAGCATAAATGTACATGGATACTTGACGTTTGGGATGTTGATGTTTCTAATTACATTTTTCATACTTTAGTACTTAATTTCTTGATTCATCAGATCAGCCCTGCAAAAGCCACACAACTTTTATATCAAGATGCGTTCAAATTTCGTTAATTAGTATCCTAACACTAGATCTGTTATTAATAGGGAACTTTGAGAATCTATCACAACAGAAGACACTCACCCCTTGTCAAAATTTAATTTATTTTTTGGTTTTTAGTGCCTTTAATATAAAAGTTGTATAACATAAAAAATTAACTTTATTTACTATCTTTATTATGGTAATTGTTAATTATTGAATTGAAATTAAATTACATTTTCTACCAAAATTTTTTCACAGACTGTGAAAATGTTGAAAACTCCAAGCTGTAAACTGGAAATACAAATTTAAAATAAATACTGCATCACTGTGAAAGTTACTAAAAGTAGATGGATATATGTACTGATGTTGAGACGCTTTTGAAAACTCTTAACGTGAAATGGTGAAAATAATGAATGCTGACCCATTGTTGGGACCCTGTGGCCAAGGGGGTGCTAAATTAAGGAGTAGGGACCAAAGCCACCAAACTTTTTTGTTTCGATGGGCTGCTAAGTTGTAAACTACATACATTCATACATTATTTTAAAGGATGAATATTATTAATCATTAATGCTGTTCACAACCTAGAAGCCCTCCAAATAAAGTTCAAACAAAAACGTAATATTCAGTCTGAGTTTGCGCCTCCCTCAGCCCTGCACCTGGGGACAACTGTCCCCCCTGCCCCCCTCTCGCTATGTCACTATAGGATCCCTCCTGATTAATATAGGTTTATCAGATATCGATAAAACTCCTCACAGGTAATATCCCCAGTAAATAATGACAGGAATATATGAGCCACAAATCAGGCCAGATTAAGCTGCAATTAACTCAATTACAACATTACTCATGAATCAACTCTGATAGAATGGTCACAAGCTGCAAGCTTACATTTTCTCAAGTGCAATATAATCAGGGCAATTCCTTCAGGATGTTGCAAGCAAAGATATTAGATTTTAAAAAGAAAAACAATCTCCAAATGTTAGTCTGACATCATTTTCAACAGGTTTTGAGGTCATTCATATGTATTCTGCACACATCCAAAAAGGAAGGTAATGATAATTCCAAGAGTCACATCCAAATCAAGTAAAATCATTTTTGAAAAAGAATTGTCTATCATCTAACAGATGAATTTGGAAAAGTCCTTGTCTCTCCTTTGTAGCATAGAACACAATCTGGAGCAATTCCTTGTTAACTGCCAAAACCTCTGCACTATGAAATTGACAATGGAATGTGAAGGCTGTGGAGGTTAGGCATAATATTGCAGTGGTTTAATCTCTAGTTTGGAAGTAAACATATTTAACAGATTTGGCCCAGCAGAATGCATAACAGAGGAACAGAATCAGGGTATCACGACAAAATGATGGTACCCTATTATAAATATTAGAGAGTCATCATATATGACTGATTGAGTTTGTCTCTTTACTTCTTGCTTTTGTTGACTTTTTTGAAGCACCTTATGTTTGCTTATGGGGGAGCCACACTGAACCACAACTCAAAACAAAATACCAAAGCATCATGGTTTATGCCACTGATATTTACAGACCATTCTGCATTTTATTTTTAAAAATCACTGGACCAACACTGACACTTACATACACAACACATCTTGTGAATCTTGCAAAACATGAGATGAGGCAAACCCTTTGCCATTTGGCCTTGCAGACAGAGGAAGCTGCACCTCGTTTCTTCAATGTATTTTTTTCAGGACTTGATACGATCCTCTACTTGGCCATATCACAGGTATCTTTCTCTTTTTTGGTTCATTGGTCTACAAGTTTGGCCGGTCTGAAGATCTGTGGGGCTGAGAGATGCTTATAC
>CAJPEV010000719.1:0-97983 GCA_905338385.1 Darwinula stevensoni | reverse complement strand
CAAAGCCCCGCCCATCATTCCTTTGAAAATTTTTAGAAATAGTTTTAGAAAGTGTTGCAAGACTTTCTTTCCAACCCAATATTTTTGAGAGGATCAGGAAAGCTATGAAGGATTATATTCATATGAACACCTCCTTCACTTAAAGCTTTCGATTCTTTCTCATATGATCCTACTTTCTAAGCTGCATCAAATAGTACTTTTTTAAATGTCCCAGAGATATGGCGCTGTGCTAGTGTGTATGCAACAGTGACATATCCCCAGCAGTGAATGCACGACTGCCTTTTCATTAATTTTTTAAAGGATCTCTAAAATGACAATAGCTCCAAGGATTCGTCATCTCATGTCCTCTATCAGCTTAGTAATTTCTATTTTCCTTCATGTCAAACTTATCTGACTTTTTTGCATATTTGAGGAAGTGCGTTCTACGAATCTAATTTTTCGTGGACTTGAGAAATATGAAATAATCAGTCTTTCGGGTTTCAAGATCAAACTTGAAAGCTATTCAATGTGAGGAAAATCCTACCTTAACTCAATTCAATGCACTTTTTCAGGACAGGAGGGCAGTGCATTCAGGCATAGAGAAATCACACACAGTACACAAGTAAAATATGGAAAAATAAATAATAAGAAATAGGAAAAAGTAATGGGAGAAAGTGAAAGAGAAATGGGAAAAATAAAGTTGAGCACTTACATTTATCTATACATATGTATTTAATTATATACAGTAGGTATGCATCTATGTAATTGAGGAGTTGGCTCAGATCAAGATGGGTAGGGAAGGACAAGTAATGTTTCAATTTGGTTTTGAATTGCCTGTGGACAAGTTTACTGAAGGAAGCCAGGATGGAGGCATCCAGTATTGGTTTAGGAAAGGAGTTCTATCTGTGAAAGGCTCTACTCTAGAATGTCGTGGTAGTCCTCTTGAGGTGGACAGCAGGGTTTTGGAGTTTCCAATCGCATTTAGACCTAGTTTCGTGATCTTGAGAAAGAAGGTGAAAGAGGTTGAGGATGTGGAGGGTCTTATAGGTCTGTAATTTGTACGTAATTGTACGTAAGCAGCTTATGAGAACCTGATTCAATGCTCCTTGTTAGAGACACCATAAGGGTTGAAAGACCTCTTCTGGTGAGAGAGGACAGAGAAGTTAAAAGAGCAGTTGTAGGAGTTGACAGCTGAGCCATTAGATGGATGAGCTAGGATTTCATTTGGGGGGGGGGGCATGAGGTCTGGCCTACGCGCTGTGGCTATTTTTTTAATACTTGTCATAATGAGTCTTCGTGACATAACTGAATTTTCCTGTAAGTTGCAGTGTTTAATAAGTCATAAGCTATTAAAGATAGAAAAGACCAAGTATTGCACAATCTTCCGTATTTTTAATGCTGAAGATCACTGCCAACCAAAAATACATTATAAACCTATACTAAAAATCGTAGAAGTCAGGAAATGTGGAACTCCTCAAGACTGAAGGAGTGAAAGGAAAAATCCCAGATTTGGTTAGATCAGGAATGTAGTAAAAAAAAAGAAGCAATATTCTTTGTGTCTTTCCAGTACGAAATTTTCCCGCCGAGGTGAAGTTCACTCTGGTGAAGTTGTCAGGAGGTTCGCCTTAAGAACCTCCTGACAGCTTCACCAGGGTCAACAGGAATGGTTCTGTTAACGTTCAGCAGTGCAAGTCCTGTTAGGCGGTTCTCTCCTGTGAAATTCCTCAGGTAGGTTTTGAGGCGCTTTAAGGTTGAAAATGACCTTTCGGCCGTAGAAGTGAAAATTGGCAGTGTTACTAGTATCTCGAGAAGTTTGTTTATGTTAGGATAAAACTCTGAACCACACCCGCCACAAGCTTCCAGAGCTGATCCTGGTCTGCTGGCTTCCGTTATCTTTGACCACTTGGCTTTCCAAATCATAAACTCGGCTGAGAATACTTTTGGTTCAGGCAGAAGTGCAGCATACAATTCAATTAATTCCTTCAGATCTGAAAGCTCGCAACATATGCAAAATTTTGGGATCACCTTATGCAAAGAGTTGATTAGATGTTTATGTTTGGAGAACCTCTCCCTCAGCTGCATCCTAGCATGATCAGAGAATGGTAGATATCGGCTGAATCGGCAAATCGGCCGAATGATATCGGCTGCAAAAGAGTTGTTTCATGTGGGCCTAAAGGTTTACTCAAATCAAGACACTGCAGCCTGATTTACAGCACGTTGAAGTCGATAGCTTGGGGTTTTTTTTTTAGCGACCCTGTAGGCCGCAAATAAGAGTGGTCTTAAGATGGAAACTTGGGGGCACCGATGGCATGGATTGGTATAAATAGGGTGAGGGTGCAATACATTGGTTTCTGAGGGGAAATATGAGGAGAGAAAGATAACACCACGGGGGTGAATTACTACGGAATTAGATTACTAGGGTGACAGAAGAAGTTGGTTGAGTGCTTGTGACGAAGTATGATATGGTTTATTTATCAAAGGCCTTGGAGAAGTCAATGAACGTAGCATCAGCCATTTTTACATGGTCAAGATTAATGAGCAAGCTATCTTCAGCCTTGACACTGCAATGGAACAGGAGTGGAGATGGCGGAAGCATGATTGGAATGGGGACAGGAGAGAGGTGAATTTAAAGTAGTTGTATAGATGCATATATGTATTTTTCAAGAATTTTGCTAAAGACAGGGAGGGGAGCGATAGGCCTCTAGTAGAAGGATTTGTAGGGTCTTTTTTTTAAGAGGGGATCAATTTTAACCATTTTAAGTTGGTCAGGCTAAAGAGATTGAGAGGTTCATGACATGCTGGAGTGAAAATTTTTCAGTAGCCTCTGTATTTGATGTTCGTGACTGCGTTTTAACTATTGCTTAAGGTTTAAGATTGGTTTAAGCCTATGAAAGATGAATCCTCTCTTAAATCTTACGCCTTGTCTGTGCTCCAGGTTTAGACATTTGGAAGGCATTCTTTTGATTGATGCTTGCAGTAAAGATCCTCATGAATAGGTTCTATGCAGGAAAATTCGTGAATTTTAAAATTATTCCCAAAAAATATGCAGCAAACCGCTTCACTAATCATATTTGAAAATATTCGCTTCTTCTTTCATTGGAAAAAGCACATTTTCTCGATTATGTTACAGTTTCTGGTGTTGTTACATTCTGCTGATTGAGATTCAGCGCTTTCTACACGAGCATTCGCCTATAAGGAACATGTGTTTGCCATAACTTTTTGCTTATTATTGTCTATGCAAGCAGTCATCAACCGGTTGTGTCCTGGCCCATGGTAACATGCGGTTTATTAGGATGATTTACGTTTTCTTTTCAGCTAAAAATCAAATCAAGCAAGCTCAAGAAATGTAAAATTTAAGAAGTAGTTCTATTTGGGAATGGGAGGATAGAAGCGCTCGGTTGCTATTCGGGATATCGATTAGGGCAGAAGCGTCTCTACAGGCCAAGTTCAGTTAAAAACCTTATGTGGTCGCTGAGATTCGACACTTTCGGCTGTCGCCCTCAAACATGATGTGTTTTTGCTGAGGTTTTTAGGGGATTATTAAGTTTTTCTCTGGTATTGATATCTATCGCAGGATACAAACGAAATATATATATTTTTCCTCCATGTTTAGAGGAAATACTAATCATAGGTGTAAAATAGGATGACTAGACGTTCCGGTTTTACCGGGACAGTCCCCGGTTTTTCCTGAAAAAATCTGGTCACCCAAGTATGAAAGGTACATGGAAGGCGTACGCCTATTTCAACGGAATTAGGTCTAGTGCCATTTGAGGTCGATTCTATCACTGTGATTAGAGAATGTAGTCGCATTTGATTCTAGTCTTTAGGCACGTGATTCCCACTTCCGCCGTGACGTAGGGCCGAGCCACTCAGCCAATAGACATTCCTTCTTTTGTCCCCAACATGAAAATTTTTTTATCCTTTGCCTCCGCATCTCCTTCGAAGAGGGAATCCTTGAGGTTAAGTAACGTTGGAACTCTATAGGGTGGCCACAAAGTCCCTTTGCACCCTGTAGGGCAAAGTACTGATCGGGAGGAATATCAGCATGTTTAATATTGTCCTCTTGTATTACTGCCTTTATCTCTGCGTTTTCCGGATCTTTGGAAGGGAGTGGTTTCCTGGATGCTGTGTTCTTAAACTGTAACGACTCAGCGCGAAAGCCCGCTGTGGCCTTGGGTAGGGTGACCATACGGTTCCGGTTTCCGGGACAGTTCCGGGTTTTCAGGCCATATCCCGATTTGAATTTTCCTTTCCATTCTGGTGTCCCGGTTTTTCCTCATTGCAAAGGCCGGCATTTTGGCATTATCTTTAAAATGCCCCAGTTTTCCCTTGCAACATCCCGATTAGGCCTATGCCTACAGTCTACAGAGGTCGATCTGCCTAACATGACCACAATGAACAATCCTCCCATGCTAGCGTAGGCTAGCCAACCAGCCAAACCATGATGCATTAGTTGAAATGCTGTCTAAAACATCACATGCAGGGGCCACACAAAAACTTTTCACTTCAGCACAGTGAAAACTGAAACCACCCTCACAAAGGGTCACCTACAGCTGCAAAGCCCTCCATGTTCCTAAGTATGACACTTGAGTCTTGCTCAGATTCATTAGACCACACACACATGTCCTCTATTCTCAGTATATTCATGCTACCATGAGGTCATAGAAGCCCCAAATTTGCCTGGGATTCAGTGTAATCAATACCTTTCTCCATATATTGTTTTTCACAAAGTCAGACTTTTTTTTTCAAAATTTGGACTCATGCTTGGAGTGCATCCCATTATTGAGTGTCTCTAGTGAAAAAACACAGTGCTTCAGTCATTCCATATATCATTACAGGTTTCATTCATTGGTCATTCCAGTGTGTGCCATTGTTGAAATCTCCCTTGAGTCAAGTTGGGCATCATGGGGCTTTCACAGGGAAAGGAATTCACTGAAGATGAGCTGGAAGACTATCAGGTGAGACTTAAGTTCTCCTATTGTTTGTTATAGGAAACAATAAAAAGCAGAGAAACTAATTTTTTGCATAAGTTTGCCTATTTATTAGGTTGACTCTTCTGCCTGTGCATGACATTTCTGACATATAAGCGCAGAAGACTAAGGCAATCTCCACCATGTACAGTGCCACAATTGACACCTTTAACAAGAAATGTTTCCTTCATAAGACAGTGCCTATTACCACTCAACCTTCAGTTGTATCCTGCAGTTGTTACATATGTAAAACTTTGCTAAACTTACTAGGCCTTTTTTACATTCTGCAGTTGCAAAAAGTGTCATCTTTTCTACTTGTTGAGAGTAGGATGACTTGACCATAAGGAAGATATATGTGAAACTAACTCAAGATGAAATGCATTGAACTCAAATGAATAAACTTTTTTGATTCAGGATGGCCTAGCAGGGCTGGATTAAGGGGGGGGGGGGGGCAAAGGGGGCAGTTGCCCTGGGCTCCACTCTTCCAGGGGGCCTCTGAAGGAAATTAAAAACGTTAAGTTAAAAAAAGTATTGTATTTGCATAAAGTAGCGGAGGGGAGCCCCAAGAATTCACTTGCCCCAGGCCTTGCAACTTCTAAATCCAGCCCTGTGGCCTAGGGTTATCACCCACCACATATTATCTAATGTTTCAGAGATATGTAAGGTATCAAGTAATATCTTCCCATTAGAAAAGCAAATGTCCAATATGTAGCTCACAAGTGTGATTGGGAATTCATTATTGAACAAGTGTAGTTGTATAATATCAGATATTTCTAGTATGGATAATAGGCACCAATAACTAGTGATGAACCTAAATGATATTCAGTTCAGTTCAAGCCACTCCCAACCAATGGATGTTTCAAAAGTAAGCCCAATTTGAGGTTAACTTGAAAGTTGGACATTTAGCACTCTTTCATGTAACTGAACTACCAATATATAGCTAAGACATGGGAGGCACATTTGCTGAATATTTAATATAACTTACATGAGGCTTTCCTTGTAAAGTTATGAATTTTTCATCAGAAAACTCAAATAGCATTACCAGGTTTAAATGATTTACATGTACAAGGTATCATTGAGAGGGCAAGTAATATTATGCCTTTTAACCCTTGTCTAGACAACAGGAGTCCATTGGACTCCCCAGGGTAATTTCATTGCATTACTCGATGACAATATTTTCAAAATTATTTGCGAATTTAGTGTATTTTGTGGATAGTTGTCCATAGATCCAAAAATGGATTTCAAAAGTTATGGGGTGAGTTATTGTACTCCCTTTTAGCCCTAAAAGACCTTTTAGGTCCATTGTCATAAGGAAGATATATGTGAAACTAACTCAAGATGAAATGCATTGAACTCAAATGAATAAACTTTTTTGATTCAGGATGGCCTAGCAGGGCTGGATTAAGGGGGGGGGGGGCAAAGGGGGCAGTTGCCCTGGGCTCTACTCTTCCAGGGGGCCTCTGAAGGAAATTAAAAACGTTAAGTTAAAAAAAGTATTGTATTTGCGTAAAGTAGCGGAGGGGAGCCCCAAGAATTCACTTGCCCCAGGCCTTGCAACTTCTAAATCCAGCCCTGTGGCCTAGGGTTATCACCCACCACATATTATCTAATGTTTCAAAGATATGTAAGGTATCAAGTAAAATCTTCCCACTTGAAAAGCAAATGTCCAATATGTAGCCCACAAGTGTGATTGGGAATTCATTATTGGACAAGTGTAGTTGTATAATATCAGATATTTCTAGTATGGATAATAGGCACCAATATCTAGTGATGAACCTAAATGATATTCAGTTCAGTTCAAGCCACTCCCAACCAATGAATGTTTCAAAAGTAAGCCCAATTTGAGGTTAACTTGAAAGTTGAGACATTTAGCACTCTTTCATGTAACTGAACTACCAATATATAGCTAAAACATGGGAGGCACATTTGCTGAATATTTAATATAATTTACATGAGGCTTTCCTTGTAAAGTTATGAGTTTTTCATCAAAAAACTCAAATAGCATCACCAGGTTTAAATGATTTACATTTACAAGGTATCATTGAGAGGGCAAGTAATATTATGCCTTTTAATCCTTGTCTAGACAACAGGAGTCCATTGGACTCCCCAGGGTAATTTCATTGCATTACTCAATGACAATATTATCAAAATTATTTGCGAATTTAGTGTATTTTGTGGATAGTTGTCCATAGATCCAAAAATGGATTTCAAAAGTTATGGGGTGAGTTATTGTACTCCCTTTTAGCCCTAAAAGACCTTTTAGGTCCATTGCCAGCATAGGACTAAATGCCTGTTAGCAGCTAAAAGGGAGTACAAGAACCCACCCAAGATTTGCTATTAAGGAAAAAATTTGTATAAATGTTTGCCCTTGCCTGTTTGTGTCATAATAATACCTTGCCCAGATGAGGGTTAATCCTTGCTTCAATGGATTGTCAACACAGTGACACTACCACAGTTGATTTAATAAATATTTAAATCAAAGTTTCTTTTTCTTTCTTTGCTTTGGCAAATTCTTGGCTGTCCAATAGGATGCAGGAAAGTCATTTTTGTGCTAGGTACCTTGCTAAGAAAGATGTAATTTCAGAGCATCTCACTGTGTCAGCACCATCTGGAAGCAAGGATAAATAGGTATAATATGAATGGCTCTCAATGACACTGAACAAATTACCTGGCAGATGTATAATATTGGAAACATAGAATAGTTCTCATTTAGGAAAAAAATTGATAATTTGATTAGGAAGGCCTCAAATGTATTTTCTTTTACTTTCACTGAGTGTATTCTTATGTCATTGCCTTTTATTGATGATGTGGTTCCATGAAAGAGTGGTAATAAGTTTCCCTTCATATGTAAAATAAAATTCCAAGAATATTTATTTTGGAACACCCTCTTTTCCAAAAATGAGAGTTGGGTGAAATAGTTGAGTAGCTTCATCCAAGCATAGATTCCATTTGATGTAATAAAAGGTTTCCCATTTTCCAGAACCTGACATACCTGACAAAGAAGGAGATCTTTCAGTGAGTGTGTTTCTGCACATTTCCTTACTCTCCCATGGCATGAACTAATTTTCAAGTCATGATAGGACTTCATTTAAGAATCAAAGTACAGAATGAAAATTTATACTGAACAATTTTCCACCCACTTAATTCATTTTTCCATTAGCTTAAACATTTTTATATCTCTTCATGGTCTTTCCTGGGTCTGTCCAGTTTTATTCATTGCTTCCTATGACTCATGGTAATGGTGATCTTCTCCTGGTGACTGAATCTACAGCTTGACATGGAGAAAAGCTATTGAACCTGTTTTTATACATATGAGATACCAACAAACTTGGCACAAATCTTTGGTAAACTTTTGATATGTCTCATGTCCTGATGTATCTCTGAGAGTATTGTATATTGGAAAGATTTCCTGAACATGCACAAACAATATATGAGCAAACTGAACCAATTTCAGTAAAAGGTCCTGATGTCTGGATGGCATGGTGTTTTTCTTTTGGAAGTGTAGTGCAGATATAGTAGAGTACTTTTAATCCAAAAATGCAAAGAATGGATGTACTCATTGAAAGCTAAAAAAAAATCAATCTTGGCCTGTTGAAAAGCTGAAATGAAAAGGAATAATCATGTTCATTGCTGGCAGACACACAGTAGTGGTAAAATGCATTTGCTTTGTGTTCCAGTGCATACAAGAAGTTCCGGGCCCTGGATCCAGAGGCAGTGAAGCAGAGCAAGCGAAATCCCCTTCCCATGGTGTCTGTTGCAGCCCTACCTTTGCTTCGTGTCAACCCTTTTGCTGACAGAATATGTCAGGTAGTCTATGCAAACATTTCAAGTTATTGTTCAATCTGTCCAAAGACAATGCTAATAAGTGCCTTTCTTTGTCCTTTTTCCTTTGAAGTGGGACATTTATGTCCCACTTCAAATTAGTATTTTCATTGCTGATCCATAATATGCACATTTACATGTTCTCCCTCAACCACTTTGCAATATTGTTTGCTCTCAGTGGCCATGAACTAGAGAACTAGTCATGCTATCATTACCTTAGATCAGGGGTAAGGAACCTATGGCTCACAAGCCAAAAAGTTTGGCTCATTGAGCCAGGGCTAAAAATTATGGTTCTTTCTAATTTTTCTAATGTATCTAAGGATGTGCATGTCTGTTGGTAACTTCAGGAAAAATTTGGTTGTTCCGAAAATCTTTCGCTCACAAGCACTTACCTCAATCTTAATATGGCTCACATGGCCAAAAAGGTTCCCGACCCCTGCCTTAGAAGGTTGTATCCCTGTTTTTTTTTTTTGCTCTTAAGGTTCTTGTTAATTTTGAATCTTTTGCCAAGGATCTTGTTCATAAATATATTTTTTCTTCCCTTGATGAAAGTACAACATTTATAAAAATGTGTGCTGATCTTGCATGATGATGGTATGTGTATTTGAAGGGATATATATTCTTGTATTAATCTTAGGTTTTCAGCTCATCACAAGATGGGGACATCAGCTTTGAGGACTTTCTGGACATGATGTCTGTGTTCAGTGAGGCTGCACCAAAGTCAGTCAAAGTTGAATATGCATTCAGGATATTTGGTGAGTTCTTTCTGGCTGAGCTTCACCTTCTCATGCCCAGGCAGATTGCTAGTGCAACTATAGGATGTGGAAACCGAAAAGATCATGACATTGCATTTCCCAATGCAGTTCTCATGATTTATATTGTTTTTTTTGTGCAGATTTTGATGGGGATGACCTTCTGGGATTTGGGGACCTGACTACAATACTTGATCGCCTGACTTCACCTATGCGGCTGAAAGAGGAAGATAGAGCATTGTTAGTGAGTCAACTTCTGGAAGAGGCTGATCTAGATGAGGATGGGGCTTTGAGCTTTGCTGAATTTGACCATGTCATTACCAAGACCCCTGACTTCATGTCATCTTTTCGAGTTCACATGTGATAGTTATATTCTATTTCTGGATCTCTTGAATACTCTTTTGTCTATATTGGTGCTGCATATCTTGCTATGATCTGGTCTTTGAGATTATTTTTTATTACTTATCCTTAATCTGGTATCCCATGTCCTTTCACCTCATCATTACTGGCTCCTAGTCATATTGCAGATGGTAACTGGCAATGCTCATAAATATTGCTCTTTTTTTTCAAATTGTTTTCACAAAACCAAGCTGTGGTGTCAATGACTAGTGTCTTCCAAAGATTTTAGTTGTTAGAAAATAAGCAAGGCTCATTTAAGGAAGCATCAGCACAAAGGTCAAAATCAAGGCAAGTATTAAGCGTACAATATTTGTACTCGTGGATCTTCTGAGTAGTTTTAAGTGAAAGTGTTTGGAGTTGATTCTGCTATTATGACTGCAATGCTTTTTTTGCCTTCCCCTTTCCGTTCTCTTCATATTTTCAAAGGTGTGATTTTTTGTCAAAATTCTATTAACCAGTGAATGTTGCTTCAAAGCATAAAATCTCAACCTGTTATTAGTGCATAAAATATCCTTCAGCAAAGCTTGCTATTTTACAATGTGAATATGCAAATGAGCTGGTTGTGTAATAGTAGCAGTAGATACCATATTACAGTACCTTACATTTTATGGCATGCTGGCATAGGGTCATCAAATTTGGCCTTTTCTCAACATAAAAGTGCTCAGAGTTAGAAAGAGATGAATACATGTAAAACCTGAAATCCTTGTTTGTCCAACAAGTTTTCATTTCATTTTAAAGAAAGTGCTTTCCTTTTCATTACTGCCCCACCCCTCCTTTCCAAAATTGAATCAGATCATTTAATGTCCTGTCCTGCATGTCTGTGTGTCACTTTGGGGTCCCTTCATTTAATTTTTAAATGGTAACTCAAAAGTTATGGCCTTAATCTCCTTATATGGACAAAAATAGGTAAGATCCAAGGTAAAGTCTTATGAAGTTCATAGCAAAAACAGACCTTATCATGAATTTTCAATGCACACTTGTTTTGGCATTGGCTGTTGGGTCAAGGGAGAAGAGAGAATGTGTGTTTGGGTGAATGCTAGACTTCCATCTCCTGCTCCCTTCCCTAGTCCTTCATTTCTTGAATTTCCATCATTCCAATAGGGTTTATAAATAGTTTTTCTGTGCCAATTTTGTGCAATAATTTAAGCTGAATTTCATTCAGCTTAAATTAAATTAAATTATGTGATTAATTATGTTATTATATTTAATTAGGTGACCCTTTTTTGTTTTTCTTTGAAGGCTTATGACCTATTTTAAAAAGCTATTCAAGGAAGGTGCAACCATTATATCATTTCCTAATGTGTTTCATGCATTCATTACCTGGTAAAAACTCAGACAGTTTCTGACAATCTTTTCACATTCTAATGATGCCATGTTCATTTTTGTTAGGGCACAGACTGTGCTGCATAATCTGCAGTCTGCATTCCTTAAGCTGAGGTTTGGTTTTATGTTGCTCCCTCATGGCCTGGTACTTCTTCTGAGTCAGGTTAAGCTTTACAATGAGTGTCACTTTGGGCTCATCTCAGTCTTGACATCTGCTAATATATCCTGCAGGGCAGGGATGGAAGAATGATTGATATTGATAAACCTAGTGCTGAAGTTAGTGTCAATGGTGTATGTTTTCCTTGAATTAGTCTGTCCATAGACATAAATTGTAACTCCCTAAGTATCCCTGGATTAGATTATTAAAACAGGTTTTGTAGATGGCATCCTGGGTGCTACACATGGCAAGACATGAAGACTCTACTCTCTGTAAAACTCTGCTACTGGGCAAGGTTTAAAGTCTGCTTGCAAGCCTCTCTTTCCAGCTCACAGANATAAAAATGTGTGCTGATCTTGCATGATGATGGTATGTGTATTTGAAGGGATATATATTCTTGTATTAATCTTAGGTTTTCAGCTCATCACAAGATGGGGACATCAGCTTTGAGGACTTTCTGGACATGATGTCTGTGTTCAGTGAGGCTGCACCAAAGTCAGTCAAAGTTGAATATGCATTCAGGATATTTGGTGAGTTCTTTCTGGCTGAGCTTCACCTTCTCATGCCCAAGCAGATTGCTAGTGCAACTATAGGATGTGGAAACCGAAAAGATCATGACATTGCATTTCCAATGCAGTTCTCATGATTTATATTGTTTTTTTGTGCAGATTTTGATGGGGATGACCTTCTGGGATTTGGGGACCTGACTACAATACTTGATCGCCTGACTTCACCTATGCGGCTGAAAGAGGAAGATAGAGCATTGTTAGTGAGTCAACTTCTGGAAGAGGCTGATCTAGATGAGGATGGGGCTTTGAGCTTTGCTGAATTTGACCATGTCATTACCAAGACCCCTGACTTCATGTCATCTTTTCGAGTTCACATGTGATAGTTATATTCTATTTCTGGATCTCTTGAATACTCTTTTGTCTATATTGGTGCTGCATATCTTGCTATGATCTGGTCTTTGAGATTATTTTTTATTACTTATCCTTAATCTGGTATCCCATGTCCTTTCACCTCATCATTACTGGCTCCTAGTCATATTGCAGATGGTAACTGGCAATGCTCATAAATATTGCTTTTTTTTTCAAATTGTTTTCACAAAACCAAGCTGTGGTGTCAATGACTAGTGTCTTCCAAAGATTTTAGTTGTTAGAAATAAGCAAGGCTCATTTAAGGAAGCATCAGCACAAAAGTCAAAATCAAGGCAAGTATTAAGCGTACAATATTTGTACTCATGAAGTAGTTTTGTTGTGAACTACTCATGAGTAGTTTTAAGTGAAAGTGTTTGGAGTTGATTCTGCTATTATGACTGCAATGCTTTTTTTGCCTTTCCCTTTCCGTTCTCTTCATATTTTCAAAGGTGTGATTTTTTGTCAAAATTCTATTAACCAGTGAATGTTGCTTCAAAGCATTATTAGTGCATAAAATATCCTTCAGCAAAGCTTACTATTTTACAATGTGAATATGCAAATGAGCTGGTTGTGTAATAGTAGCAGTAGATACTATATTACAGTACCTTACATTTTATGGCATGCTGGCATAGGGTCATCAAATTTGGCAGTTTCTCATCATAAAAGTGCTCAGAGTTAGAAAGAGATGAATACATGTAAAACCTGAAATCCTTGTTTGTCCAACAAGTTTTCATTTTATTTTAAAGAAAGTGCTTTCCTTTTCATTACTGCCCCACCCCTCCTTTCCAAAATTGAATCAGATCATTTAATGTCCTGACCTGCATGTCTGTGTGTCACTTTGGTCCCTTAATTTAATTTTTAAATGGTAACTCAAAAGTTATGGCCTTAATCTCCTTATATGGACAAAAATAGGTAAGATCCAAGGTAAAGTCTTATGAAGTTCATTGCAAAAACAGACCTTATCATGAATTTTCAATGTACACTTGTTTTGGTATTGGCTGTTGGGTCAAGGGAGAAGAGAGAATGTGTGTTTGGGTGAATGCTAGACTTCCATCTCCTGCTCCCTTCCCTAGTCCTTCATTTCTTGAATTTCCATCATTCCAATAGGGTTTTTAAATAGTTTTTCTCAATTCACATTTCAAGCACAAAACTTGATTTAGCAATGACTTTTGGTTGGGAAAGAATCATAACTTAATTTAATTTTTCGACTTAAAGTAAGTCGAATTTAATTTAATTTAATACACTAATTAATACAATAATATAAATTAATCCACTGGGAAAAAACAAAAAGAAACTTCCGAATACTGGATAAAATTTTTCGATAAGTTCCTAGGTGCAACCATTATATCATTTCCTAATGTGTTTCATGCATTCATTACCTGGCAAAAACTCAGACAGTTTCTGACAATCTTTTCACATTCTAATGATGCCATGTTAATTTTTGTTAGGGCACAGACTGTGCTGCATAATCTGCAGTCTGCATTCCTTAAGCTGAGGTTTGGTTTTATGTTGCTCCCTCATGGCCTGGTACTTCTTCTGAGTCAGGTTAAGCTTTACAATGAGTGTCACTTTGGGCTCATCTCAGTCTTGACATCTGCTAATATATCCTGCAGGGCAGGGATGGAAGAATGATTGATATTGATAAACCTAGTGCTGAAGTTAGTGTCAATGGTGTATGTTTTCCTTGAATTAGTCTGTCCATAGACATAAATTGTAACTCCCTAAGTATCCCTGGATTAGATTATTAAAACAGGTTTTGTAGATGGCATCCTGGGTGCTACACATGGCAAGACATGAAGACTCTACTCTCTGTAAAACTCTGCTACTGGGCAAGGTTTAAAGTCTGCTTGCAAGCCTCTCTTTCCAGCTCACAGACACATCCAGGGTTCAACTAGCAGCTGAACCCTCCTAATCCTAATTGTAAACTGGCATGTCACAAAATGAAGATAGTTTGATAGTTGCTGCATTAAATACTATAATTTCGAGTTTTGAATAGTCACAGGCAAAGGTATTCAGAATCAAGACTGGAATGGAGACTGAGTCAAGATACCTAATTTTTGAAGCTAAGAGCCCTGTGCTCCAAAAAAATATCACTGGAGAATTTACTATCCCATATACATCTTCATTGAGATCTGTATATGAATTTTTTTTGCCTTTGTCTGCTCACAGAAAATGTTTATCCCCCAAAAGTCAACCTTGGTTGGAGCATCATGTTTGATACTGGCAACCATGATCTTAAGCAGAATCATCCTGTGCAAATACAGTATCTTCTACCATATTAAATATTATGCTGGAAAATTCAGATCTGTGGTGAACAAAGTAGATGTTATGCCTCTGTGGCATGCTTTAGGAAATTATCTGTTTTGATGAACTCGATGGAAAATAAATGAAGTTCTGTTTGCAAATTTCCATTTTTCTTGAAATGTTGCAAAATGTCTAAGTGCATTTTCACATTTTCCACAGGAGTGGTGAGAGAATGATTTATTTATGCCTGAGGGTTTGCAATGTATATGCTGATTTAGTGCTCTCTATTTCTATAATTTCTATAAGATTTCTATCTCATTCATTCAAATAGGAGTTAATATATTTATTGTGCATGACCCTTATTTTTAAAAGCTTAAGGATAGGTCATTGTTTAAGTTCTAAGAGAGGTGCAGTTGAGTGATTTTGTAGTACTGCCAAGATTCATGAGGATGTACTGTTTTATACTTTTTGCTATCCTTAGATGCCTACTGCCATTCCCAGAGCATGTGCTTGTTTTTTGTTCTGCTATCATTCAAAATTGTATTCATTATTCCCAGTTGGATTTATTTATTCTTTTTTGTTGGCTTTTGTGTTGTTGAAATGTCAGCATTCAGAGAACGAAGTTATTCTTCAGTCAATCTTCAAACACTGCTGAGATTAGATCTTATTGCTGATATGCATGGTGGCCGAATGGTACCGATGAATGCAGGGCATTGAAATAAAAGGGAATTGTAAAATGAGTTTCTTTATTATCTCATTTGCGGAAGAGGAAAAAACGTGATCATTCTCTTCTGTTGAGGACTACATGCGCAAATTTGAAACTCGTTTACGTAAGTATGGAATTAGCTGACGCTCGCTTCATTCTTTGCCAGTAAATAGAAGTTAAAAAAAAACTGGAGCATTGATTGGCTTCTGGATAAGGTATTAGAAGGAGGCGAGGTTGGCTGCATAGGTTAACGCATTGAATTCGGATAATATAAAAACTAGTATTGCTATAACGAACGACCGTAATCAACCAGTGTGTCTGTAGTGGCAAATTTCTTAGCAGACGTCAAACTGAAGAGGGCGTACACAAAGTTATCAAAACTGCAGCGGAGTTCAAATCATCTCACGGAAATGAATATGAGGGCATTTAGTGGACTTGCCCTTGCCACTAGGGACGGTGATGTTTGATCAAGAGAGTGCTGATGGCTTGGCTAATGGGTCGTAAATGCTCAATACTTAGGTTCTATAGATGAAGGGGTTTAGGGTCTCCACATATTGGTCAATCCAGATGGGCAAAAGCGCGACATTACTCGTTTTTTCTCGTGCCTTTTATTTTACAATTGCCCACGTCTCCTGATCCGTTGTGTCCTCCTGGAGAATTTCTCCCTTTTTTTGTCAGACGATAAAAAGCTATTCAAATTTTTTTTTGGAATGAGCGATACAGAAACTGGAATCACTCCATTCGAGTTTTGCATGCTTTGAGGCCACCACTAGGATATTTAGAGTTAGCTTTGCCGAGTGCGCGGGTACTTTGGGGAGTTATGGTTATCCATTCTCGAGAGGAAAGGAATGGGTGTACCACGTGTTGTATTGATACTTGAATACACCCCCCTCCCCTCCACAGCCTTAACTATAGGAGATAGGAAAACAATTTTAATATATTTGGAATCCTTTTCAATTTTAAACCTATTTATCCCATTTTGTTTTTTTTTCTGATGTCATATGATGGTGCAGAACTTAAATTCATTGATTGCATCCGTGCCATTACGTTTCAAGCTCATGATACCGGAGCTGAATTCGTTACCCGTTCATGGGCTTCAAAATAGATTAAACGTTCAGCTTCTGTCTGATAAAGCTTTATTTTCAAAGCTTTGATCACACAGCAAATGCTGAAAGACTCAGGGATTTATTTTTTTTTTTTAGAAATGCGGAATAGCCGGGAAATTCTCTTGATCAGAATGTGGCTGAAAGCATTGGGGTTATCCTAAAAGATCGAGTTGAGGCTCATGCATATAGAGGGCAAGCAGCATGGATTCTCCCGAGAAGCCTTGCAAAGTGACATCACCGGAGTGTTGAAGGACATGGAAGATGGCACGGAACTCTAAGCGCCTCTTTTCATCTTACCTCGCTCGTTTTAAAGCTGTCAGAGACACAGTCAGGGTGCACACAAATTACGAGAAGTACATGTTTAGATTCGAAAATGAATGCTCTTTCTCTTGGTATATGAATTTTTTTCCTAGCTCTTATATTTATGGCTGTGGACGGGTGGCTATCTATGTGCAACACCCGGTAGAATGGGTGACCTCATTGACCGTCACCGGCAAATTCAGGAACGTGCGAGGAAGACGTCTAAGGCGTGGAGGCATTCGCCCAGCCGTTCTACCAAGAACGTCATTGCAAGATATAGATTCGCCAATCAGGAAAGACTTGACACTCTCATGACCTTCAGTGCAATATCATGTGATTCGTTTCAGCCAATTCTCAGTTGGCGCAAGTTCAGCAGATGATTTACTCTATGCTTGCTGAAGCTGGGCCGCATCGAATCGCTCATTCTGCTAGGTCATATTAAATTCTTTCTAATAATTCATTGTCTAGATATTTCTTTCTACATCTCACCTATTCATGGCTGGAATATAAGCAGGAAATATCATACACCATTTTCGATTTGAATTCATACTCCCCGTGGGTATTGGAGAGGGAGAAAATACTGTACTACTACCCGAGGATCTGCTTCTGATGCTTCAGGAAACCTCCCATCTGAGAAGTGTCACTGTCTACAATCGATGGATGTGCTCTTAGGAGAGAGGTACGAATCCAACCCGAAGACAGAGTGTACTCTCCCGGAAGTCCGCAGATTGTCTCAACGTGATCGATGACGCCCAGAAATATATTTCTACTCTGTCCTAAAGATGATGTGGTGAATTGAGAGAAGTGATTGCACAAAATCCTTCCTGTAAAAAATCCAAGACAGGAAAGAGGGACATTTTTTTATTTGGGACATCATTCCCAGCAGGTTTATTGAAGCTGGGGTGCCGATTGACAGGAGGATAAAGGAGGCAGTATACCATACTTATTGATCAAGTTAACTAAAAGATCGAGAAAATTAGGCAAATCAGGGACAAACGAGGGAACAAGTGAAGGTAGTTAATAGGGTCGAAGAGTCTCACCATTCTTAGTAGACGGACTGACCCTGTTACCCGTTCGTCGTACCGTATGTGTCTTTTCTAATCATTCCGACTGTTCCCCTTTCTTCCTGCATATGACTTTTGCTCAAGAGCCCTGAATGGCTTTGCCAACACTATGAGCCAAGGATATTTTTCCCAGTAACATACAAAGTGATCTCAGAAATTGAAGCATATTTTTTTTATGTACAGTAATTATTCATCGAGCATACAAGCTGCCGAAATGAGGTTCTTACATCGGGTGGCCGATGACATGCGCCGCGACAGGATGCTGAATGCCGGGATCCGGATAGCTTCCGGGTCAAGCAGCTACTTCTCCAGATTGATGAGATCCCATGTTCATCGGTTACGACACGCGTGCCCCCTTGAGAGTCTCCCAGAAGTAGTCTCTCGGCTCGAGATGACCGGCTGAAGACCAATCGGTAGATCTCGTATAAGATGGTAGATTACGAAGCAATACTCGAAGAATACACAGGAGGCTCGACGTCCCACCTGCGGAGCTCGAGTTCTTTGTCCAAGATCAGGATTATTGGGAGACGCTCCACCGCCAGCTTCAACTGCAACCTTATTGTTGAGAAAGACGATTTCGAAGATGCATGCACTGTTATTTATTATAAGTATCGTTATGAACATTGACAAAATTACTGACCACCAAGGTGAAGACCACTTTTGCCGTCCCAAGTGATAACCGTAAAATTCTTTTCACCTATACCCTAAGTTTTAACGTTGCTTCTAACGTTGAGACGGAAGGAAATGCTGCTGCAGACGGAAGAATTGAATTTCGAGAGAGAAAAGGAGATGCAGGATGAAGGTGACAAGCGCTTCCAGGTGGAAAATTTAGAGAGAATGATAAATAACAGCGTACTGGCGAAGTGATTCACGTGATCTGAAGAAGAGCATCAGATCGCATAATGTCTCTTGTTCATTCACTCATACTCCACACAACATTTCAAAGATGGAGGCAAGCTCCAAAGGAAGAACCTGGTTGGCTTCTAACAGAAATGCGTGGCAATTCGTGAGGAAAGCCTCATCATCATAATACTTCCAAGGGATTGCAAGGAAGCTTCAAGTTCTTTAAGTCAAGGAAGGCTAAAGCGAAGAGGGCTGCGTAAGTCATTGCAAATTGCCTTATGACCAAGGCTGGTGCGATTGCAAGGACCCTTTGACAATAGGGCATGGATGACAACATATCCTCACTTGACGTACCTCCACATAATGAGGATGGTGACACCCCTGAGCGTCGCTTAGGACCGGTCATCGGTCGAGCCTCCAACCATAGATATTAGTCGCTTCTACTCCCTCGCTCACTATAGCCTTAATGAGAACTTAATGCTCAATGAAAAAGTACTTTTAGGCGTTTAAAACGTACCCAAAGTCTTCCCTCCCACCCCTCCAGGCTCTCTACGGGGGACTACATCCTCCAATAGGATCTCATGGACGTACTTCATTTTATATCCACGGGACATTCGAGGCGCATCCTGAAAAGTGAGGAATGTGCCCGTACCACGTGAGTCCGTTGGTTGTACATTATCGGATGCGCGACAGTGAATATTTCCAGTTGTTCAGGTGCAAGCCAAAACGGAGGAACGGCGACACTCGAAATCAAAGATCAGTGGGAGTGCAGAAATTGATCTGCTAAAGAGCCGAGACGATTCAGAAAACGTATTTGGGTTGGCTTATTCTCATCCGTTCGACTTTCGTGAAGAGGAAGGCTCAGTAGAAGCAAAAATTAAAGTGGAAGGAATTGCCGAATAGTATACCTGAGCGCTTGATCATACTCTCCCTTTGCTTGGTGCGAGAGGGTCAGTTTTTCATTGCGAAGTAGTGCTGCTTGCTCATTGCTACCTGTGACAGCCTAGCTAAGGTAAACCAGACAGGACACGAACAGCGGCATTTCTCCGGTAAAAATCACGACAATATTTTATATGATAGCGAAGACACGATAACGCGTGTCGTATTTTTATCCAGGGAAGTGGACACCTTTGGCTTGCCTCCTCGCTCTTGTGGAAAGTTAAGTTTCAAAAGTCGAAAAGTAGAGAGTGAAGGCGCTGGTTAAAGCCGAACTTTAATGTAACGTATTTTTATGAACTTATTGAACAGTGAAAGAATCTACCCGTATCAAATGGGAGCATTAGGGTAGCGTTTAAAACGTGAAAGATTGAATTTGCTGCAACAGAAAGAACAGCATCGCATATGTTGCAGTGGCTTGCTGAGAGAAAACGTGCATATACGAGAAAAAAGGCCATTTCAGTCCCAAATGACCCACTGCCTAATAGGTCCTCAAAAAATTAATGTAACCAATCGGTTTCCTTCCAACCGCAACAGGACGGTACTTTACGCATGTTTGTTACTCGGTCCGACAGGCCCACCGTCCCGAGATCTCTAACGTGACCGTTAAAATAAGGTCTGGCACTAAAATGATGACATTTTCAACCAATCTGAACAGGTTGGATTGATAGCGCGAGAGATGCTTCACAAAAACCACCAATCATAAACTCTGCAAAGATTTTATTCTCTCCGATGAAAGTGAATCTGAATTCAATGCCTCTGAGAAATCAATTTCGGTGTCTGTTTCGCATGAAAAGTCGTTAAAATCTTTCCTTTGATTGCCAGAAGTGGAATGTTGTGAAGGCTATCCGGCTCTGGCGATTCTTTCCATCTTTCCATCTTTCTGCCTGTCTTCATTCCTGCCCGTCCGATGTCCTGCACCATCTGTCCTCGTTGACAATCTTTCCGCAGCAGTAAGATGAGATTGCATCGTGTAAATATCTCCCGGAACCCTATCCGTCGGCAATGTTGATCGGCCCCACCTACCATTATTGGATCCACCCACCCCTCAATATACAGCATAAGGTATGCTACACCTGCTACTTGGAATGCACTTGGGTCAAAGCATTGTTTTCGAAGCTTGTAGGAGAGTGACTCGATAGATCAACCACCTAATCAGTTTACCCTAATATGCATCACACTTACGAGATAGTATTCTTCCAGAATTAAATTTCTTTCCTCCCTCTTGTCACATGTTTTCTCAATGGAACTTTTTATTTTTGCTCCTCTTACACTTTTCATCCACACTGACTTTGCTCATTTTTGTTTTCAATCCTTTCTTTTTTCTGGGCTTAGTGGGAAATCATTGCACAACTGACACTGGTACGGACAACAATCTCCCACAATTCCATATTTAAGGCACCGTATGAAAGGGAATATGAACCAGGCACAAAGCCAACGGGCAGAAGTGGCTCGAGCTCCAAAAGCAGGAAATGAAACCAAGGTAGCGTTACGATGAGCCCAATTGAGACGGTGAATACAAAGGCCGCACCGCATTCATGACGCAACTCGAATCACGCTCTGCCACACCGAGGTCCTATCCAGAAGGTCAATTCACGAAATGTTATGATAGATTCCAACGCGTTTTTCATTTGGCCGTTGACAGACACCTGTTGGGAGCAGCATCCCTTCCCCCCAGTAGCAAAATGAATTGAGAGCGACGCTCTCTATACGGTCCTGTTCTCATTGTCCTTGAACAACTCCCGAAGTCTATGGGAACCGTACCTAAATGAATCCTCAATAAAATATTCATTTTTCTGAAAGGTCCCGTCGAGTATAGCAATTTATTTGCAAGTAACACTTTAATTGGACATATAATTTAGCTGCTAGAAGGTGAGAACGTTCATTTTCAAAACGTTTGAAACATTTTTTTTTAATCATGAATCCTGACGATATCGAATACCGAACCCGATGGTGAAGGACCTACATCGGTAGAACGGGCTATTGCTGAGATAGATGATGGGATCTTCAATTCAAAACTTTTCTTGTGACTTTTCACCCTCGAGCGGCTATGAGGTAAATTAAATTAGTCCAATTTAAACATCAAAGGATTTGTTGTACTCGACAAGACCTTTCCGAAAATATGTATTTTGAGGCAGTATTGGGCATTTCCATTTTGATATCTTCCTAAAAGAGGTAGATCCATATGTTAGAGCTCCAAACGGGCTGCTGGGTGGCCCAATTTGCCCGACCCGCCCCATCCAAGAGCAATTCTTGAAAATCCATCCAGGGACGGGTCAGACCGAAATTTTCAAAATTATGCTCTAATTTTCTTATGGCCTTTGGGCTGAAAGCATGGACGATCTGTATTCGGACTTGACTTTGGTTTACGCATGCAGTTTGTGAGAATTGAATAGTTTAATGTTCTACGGTGAAGGTAGGCAAGCAGAAAGGCAGAAACCGAGCTGGAAGGTTGCATCGAGCTGACGTCACTCAAACTGCCTGGCTGGTGCCCTTTCTGCACATTTTCTCACTGGAGTCATTGCCTCATTTTACAGACGAGGAGGAATGTAATGGCAGCGCTACGGTGGTCTTGAATAGGGCGTGGCGACATTGGGATTTGGCACAGGTCCAGTTCGGGTCGTGGCCAGACGGTGAATTTCGGTCTGCAATCGGGTTTTCTATCGATTGCGGGCCGATCGCGTCTGGTTCGTCTGAACTGGCCCATGCGGCTCTACCGTAATCAATGAAACGTGCTAACCCCGAGATGCAGGGCACGAGACGAGGATGTAGAAATGTCAAATCCCGAGAGAGAGGGATCGGGCATGTCTAATCCCCGAGAGAGGAAGGATTCGGGGACGTCCCACCCCCGAACTTCAGTAATTGGACTTGAATAAGATGGACTATCCTACTCTGATCCTGACCTTGTCCTAATCGATCTCGAAAAAAGGAAAGTTGCATGTAGCCAGAGCTGGACTCTTCAAGTCGGGCAGGAAAACTCAGTTTTAGTGTCGATGGTCGGGTCTCAAATCCGAGGCTTTATTGACGAGACTTCTGAATAAATGAAAACATTTATCCGATTCCAGTACGAGGTGTCAAAACAAAATAAAACGAAACATAATTCAAATCTGGCTACAGTTTAAGTCTTCACGGATGGGAATGTATAATCTGAGGTGAGGGTAAGAGGTCGTGCACGACAAATCAAGAAGGCATCCATGAAGGCTTGTGGGCGACTCACAAAGAGCTATGCATGCTCTATGCGTAAAACAAGCTTGGGTTATGCCAGGCACTTGCCTGGTGCTGAACTGTCTGGGCCGTCACGAAAATTGTCTTACGAAATCACTTCAGTACGAGAAATGCATTTCGGAGCGGGGCAGAGCTCAATGCAATTGTAAGCCTCTTTACAGTGCACCGATGTATAGAGCAGACGAAATAATGGAGGATGATACGGGGGCGGGGAGGGAATGGGAAATGGGATGGTAGAATACGAGAGTGCGGCTTGAATTTTTCAAAGGGGAAGCAGAAACACAGGCTCAATGGGATAGGATGTTGTCAGAACAGAAGCATGTCTTGTTGGCCCGTCGACGCAGTTTGCATAACCGGAGAAAACACCTCAAGACAGGTTGGGAAAAGGGAGGGGGGGGGGGGGGGGCCAAAATGCACGTCTCACGCACTCACTTTTTTTTATATAGAGCTGAAAAACGCTGTAACTCGGCTTCTTATGTGTCAATTTAATTGAAAATTTCGTGAAATCATCTACACAGATTGGATTTGTTATGCTGTAAATTTCCAACCGATACCTTTGTATGGTGTTGTGTTTACAGGCGTGTACGCTAAGAAAGTTTTCTCTGGTCACTTGACGTTAAATGGAGTTCTCACCCCCGTTTCCGTCACTGAGAGAGGAACCAGCGGTTCCCAACCTTTTCCTCAGTGTGACCCCATTCAGACAGGTGCAAATTCTTGCAACCCCAGCATCATGCAAAGACATCAACATTCGCCTGTCGAAAATATGGCATTATAACGAATACTTTTAAATCACCATGGATATTTAGCATGATAATAAGAATCATCCTGCCAGGTGGCTTCGCGACCCCAGTTTTTATCGTCGAGACTCCAAATGTGGTATTGACCCCAAGGTTGGGAACCGCTGGTCTTGAAGTAGTTACTACCGTCCACTTCCACATTTTCCTTTTCAAATTTCATGTTTAACTATAAACTTTCTCCCTAAAATTTTTTGGAAACGCAAATGTCATGTTTATCGTGTTTGTGAATAGTGGTACATTTAGGGAATTGACTAAGGAACCTCTTTTTTTTCGAGACGGGAATGAGAGTACCACGTGTGAAAAAATCATATCTACGCTTCTCCTCAACCACTCTAAGTAGAGACTTGAAAGTCACGTAACTCTTGTAGAGAGGAGGTGTCGGCTGTCTTTTCTTCAGGTGTTCCTTGAGGGATATAGAATGTGTGCTGTTTTCAGCTTAGAAGAGGGTGAGATCCTTTATGATTATCTGCTACAGTATGATCCAATGATCTTTCCAAATAAGGATCAGAAAAGGCCCTCTCGAAGTTGTTATAATAGTATCGTATTGAGTGGCTGATCAAACTCGTAACTGGATACGAGAGACGGACAATGTTGATTTTCCTCCGAATGCCAATACAGGCAAGGAGTCATGTGCCATCTTTTCTCTCTTGTAGCCTACTGGAATAATATCGGATTTAAATCAAACTAGCCTCTCGATAGCATTTATTCTGTAGAAGTGGTACCAAACGTGTCTAAAAAATTGAACATTATATTTTGTTGGATCCCCTTGGCATTGGCAGAGCTTGACTCTTTTGCATCGAAATATCGAAGAGGCCCTATTTTCGCGTCGCCTAGTAGCTGACGGGGGAAATGTACAACACTGGAGGATCCATTGTCCGTATGACGATATCGGCTTTGGAATGGGCAGCGTTGGCAGAGAATAAGGGGAAATGAGACGATGACGCATATTGGGAGGCATTGGGTTGGTTGGGTGAATCGATCAGAAAGAGGGGGGAGTTGAGGGGAGCATGCAGAGGAGAGAGAGAGAGAGAGAGAACGAACTCAGGCCTTTATCGCAGCTGCCTCTCTCCCTCGTTTTTAAATCCCCTCCATTGCGACATGCCATGTGCTGTCTTCCATCCTGGTGAATCTTCATCATGTACTCATGGTCTCCATGCCTCCACTTCGACTTGAACGAGGTCAGTCCTCCGGTTCTTTTGCTTTTCTCGAGTCTGCTCCATCTCCGGCGAGTCTGATCGCAAAAAAAACGTGTCGCTACTGCGGTACTTCAGTGGGGAAGAGCAAGGGAAGGAGAAAAGAGGGCTTCGAAGATGGTTGGAAGAGACCCCCGCTTCCCTATGGTGCCATCGACAAGTGGACGTGGAATTCTGGGGCCCGAAGTCCCGACGTCCTTCTTTTCGGATCCGAAGGCCGAACTGCTCATTTTCACCCGGACTGGAGCAATGGAGCTGCTGCTGTCAAAGGAACCAAGGTGTTAAACATATATATGATTATACAGGGTGGGCCACGAAATGACGGTTTTTCTTTTGTTGCTGTATATGTTGGCTCCCAGTAAAGACAGCTGCATAACCGGTGACTGGGAGCTGCAATAGAATCTGGAAAATTTGTCGAGTGTATGCTTAGACATGAACGTGAAGGAACATCTGACAATGCAGCAAAATAATAAAATGTGCGGATGTACGCAGAGACGAAGAGTGTGACTGTTTCGCAATGGCACTTCAAAGCTTTTCTAGGGACAAGATGGACTCCCAAACAGGAACATTATCCTGTACCTTTATTATCGTTTTGTTTCGTGCACAGTCCCCTCTAGTTCAAATCGAAAATAAAGGTGCAGGATTATGTCCATGCATGGGAGTCCATCTTGTCCTTAGAAAAGCTCTGAAGCGTCTTTGCGATACAGTCATGCTCTTCATCTTCGTGTACATCAGCACAATTTTATTCTTTTGCTGCAGTGTCAAATGTTCCTTAACCCCTTCACTGGAGCGGACGAGCTGGTCTCGTCGTTCAGCCAGACCAGACCAACAATTTGTGTCTGAAAACGTGCCAATGAAGGGGTACCTTCATGTCCAAACATACACTCGGCAATTTTTCTAGGTCCTTATTGCAACTCCTATTCACAGGTTATGCAGCTGTCTATACTGGGAGTCAACATATAACAAAAGAAAAACCGTCATCATTTCGTGACCCACCATATGACATATTTATGATTATACGATTATATATATTTAAAAAAAAACAGTAACAAAAAGGAGCCGTTTCTGCTGATCTTTGTCAGGTGCTTAATGGAGGAAGGTATTATTGGGAAATTCGAGTGTCTCAGAGGATCTTTGGAACGAGCATGATGTTCGGTGTTGGAACTGCGAGGGCTCGATTGCACGTGGATGCCTTTGTAAATCTGATCGGAGAAGACGAGAACAGTTGGGGATTGAGCCACAAAGGCCTGTTATGGCACAACGGACGCTGGAGGAATTTCACCCGTCCCTTCCCGGAGAACGTTCCATGCCGTCTGGGGCTGTACTTCGACGGCGTGGCCGGGACGCTCACTTTCTACAAGGACGACCAGCTCCTGGGCGTGGGATTCCGGGGTCTGGACAAGGTGAAGGATGCCCTCTTCCCCATGGTGGCTTCCACGGCTGCAAAGACGGAGATGACCCTGAGCGTCTTGAAACGAGAACACACTAGTCTTCAGGACTGGTGTCGGACGGCAATCTTGAAGGAAACGAAACGGTCTGGATCGGACGGAACGAACGGCATTCGGTGTCTGGAAATCCCGACTCGACTGAAGACCTATCTCCTCGATTCCCTCGCTCCACCGCTTTAGCCTTTATTTTCGTATTCCCAGCATGATCTCATTCCATCGTGTCCCCGTGCCGCGACTTCCCCGTTTTTCACCGTGTATAGACTTCGTCCTTGGGGACCATATCGCCGATGGTTTTTGTACTCCCTAGTATTTATGAAAATCTAGCAAATCGTCTCGTGGATTCTGCCATCGTGCCATATTCCATGTCTCTAAAGTACTTCTACTCAGAAATACTCCAGGCCGAAATCGTGCAATGTCGCCGTGTATGTAGATACTGTACCATGTAGCTTCTGGTCAGCAGATCATTCTCTAGATTCACTCCAAGTTGAAATTCTTCGGTTTTGGTCGCTCAGTCGTATTCCCCGATATTCACCTGGATTACTATGTCCAGTGCGTGTCCCATGAGCCATGACCATCCGGTACACACACCAGCACGATTATTATCGGTAGTCCGCAGTGCACAATGGGACTCATTAAAGCATATCCGCCTCGAGGCGAGTATTTAATCCAGAAACGATTACATTCCTCGAGTGTTCCTGATTAGCACCAAATTAATATATTCATTCGTGTCGAATTCAGTTCCCCCGCGGGCCTGCTGAATTTTCCTTTACTTGTGATATGGGGAAGTTGGTGGGAATGTCTTCTATGCACTGACATCGATTCCAGTGATAATTCATCATGTGCATTTAAAAGTCCATATTCGTGCGTGTCTTGTCTCTGCTTCATCTCCAATTTTTATGGAATGAATTGTACCGGTAATAAACTTTTATTCGAAGGATCGATTATATTTCCGAACGATGAGAGAAGGACGGAGTCGACCCAACGCATCGATCGGACAGGGGGACCAGCAAAAAAGTACCCTGTGCGCTCAGAATGTTCAGAGGCGGGGGGGGGGGGGGGAGCAGAGACATCTATTGGATGCAGGCTCAAAACGTATCATTCCTCTTTCGCTCGATAGAGGTCTTTGCAGCCTTCGCGAGAGCTCTTTCCCAGCCTAGATTGTATTCCGCCTCTTCGAGATGCCGAATTTTCGGGCAAAGGGGCGGGGGTTAAAAGCGGTGAGAAAGATACGAGGATATTAAATCAAGAGGAAGAAAAAGAGGGGGGAAAAGAAAGGAAGAAAATAAGAGAGAGAGAAAATAAGAGAGAGAGAAAAAGGGAGAAAGAAGAAAGAGGAAGAAAAGTCGATCACTTACTCTTCTTAGGTACTTGATTGATTATGATTTGGCTGGTTGTATTGATAGTGTCTGGGGTGATAAACGAACTTTTGATACCGAAGGCTGAGAAAATTGAAAAATAAAACTAACGAAACCGAAGTGCGGGTAACGAGATGGAGTTGATTGCAGGAAGCTGAAGCCCACAAGCCCAAGACGATCGTGAACCAAGTAACCGACATTGCAGGACCGACAAGAACCCATAGATCGAGACGCGCGCCAGAACGGCGAGAGGAATTTTCGGATGAAGCCACCTCACTCGGTGTCCGTCGTCTCGATTTTTGAGCGTCTGCATTTTCTTTTAGGTCGGAAGCAGTTGAGTCGAACGATGACGGCTTTGTGACGGCTTCGTGATGCCTCACCCATTCAAAGAAACCTTTGGAATGTATGAAGCTGTTCTTTGAGATAGATCTATCCGCCCGGATGCTATCTTGTGATTTATAGACAATTATGAGAGAATTTTGGTCCCCGAAAGCACTTGATGGAAGCACGACAGAGAAAGGGAGAAGTGATAACACTGTGTTCCGGAAACGAGTTTCGCGGAAACGACCTGCACCCGAGCCCACGTTTTCTACGAAATGTCTCAAACGCCAGGTTACCGAAAAACTGAACGCCGAGATGACGTCATGCAGAATGAGATTTTCCTTCAGGAAGTGAAAAAATGAAATGCATGCGGCAAACCCTGAGCAACATGAGCTCAAGCATCAGCATTTCACGTTGCTTTACGATACGCCAAAGAAAAAAAAAAGGAGAATCCCTGCAACCCCTGCAACATCTGCAACCCCTGCAACCCCTGCAACCCCTCTCGAGAATTCTTCTGTGATTTCGTGACCCCAATCCTTTCAATCATTACCTTCAATTTGTGCACGTTTGTTTTGGAAATTGCTTCAGATCTATTTAACAATTTCCCTTCTACTTAATGATGATGCATGGGTGATGATGTGTGAGAATCAGCATCCATGCACGAGATGATGAGATGAATGTCCTCAATTCCCTCATCAATGAATTCCCTCCTGTATCCTCTGCACTGCTGGGGGGGGGGGGGGCCCTTTCTTTCATGTTAACTCTCATCACTCTTTCAGTTCAAGTTTTAAAGTTTGCGTAGAAATTTGCTCATTCGTCCAACATCATTGAACATGAAGCGGCCGTTGGCTTACATCGCTTTCTCGATCTAAGCTTTTTTTTCTCTCACGGTCTAATAATATATGTTATCCATATTTCTGTTAGGCACTCCGCGCGACCGAAAGGACCTCGAAAGAACCTCGAAAGGACCTCGAAAGAACCTCGAAACGACCTCGAAAGAACCTCGAAAGAACCTCGAAAGAACCTCGAAAGAACCTCGAAAGAACCTCGAAACGACCTCGAGTGCACGGGGAAGAAAGAAAGAAAGGACCAGTTGCATCCACGGAAACCGAAATGTCGTTTGGCTTTCCGAGACCTAATAAAAAAAAAGCTCGGGATTTCGTCCAGATGGCAAAAAGATGAATCCAGCTGCGGCTGCGTCGACCCTAATTCCTTCACCCTTTACTCTATCTTCTTTTAGTCGACTTGTGACCGATAAAAGGAGCAGCCAGGCTCCTTCATGCGATTACGGTCCTTTACTTTTATTTTTCTTTCGCGCTCTTATTGGACGGCGCGGAAGATAACGTTCGGGAAACGAGACTATCCTCTTCAACGGGATTCACTCTTCTTCACCGAAACGGGGAAATTCCGTAATGTTTTTCGAGGTGATTTTCCAGAAGTGTTCCCCGGCCTCGCCTTTCTCGTCGGCTTTGCCCAGACTTCGATCTGGAACTATTTTTAAAAATACCTTCAACATCATGTCTCGCAAGGGGCATAGACGTAACACGGGTTTTGCATAAAAATCCCTTTGACATAGTTTCTCTCGAGGGTATAGACCTAACACGGGTTTTGCATATATGAATAACCATTGGATACGGAAATGATGCGTCAACGAGTTAGATCTCGGTTGATGATAGTCAACATCGAGTTCTTAGATCGACACGTGTTCCACGTGGGAGTCCCAAACCAACGAGGGAATTCGTCGGTTACCGCGAATTCAAAAGGGGAAAATTGGGTCATGGTGATCCATTCTAGAGGGTGTTCACAAAGTTCTGTTACCCCGAACTTTCTTCCTACAATGCAATGGGAAGCAACTGAAAATGTGGAACGATGATAGTAATTCATCATCAGGTGTTTATTTCACACAAGGATGATGAAAATTGCATTTCAATTATCAAGAGGATCGGTGAGAAATTTTGCCATGTTCATGGCAGAGAATGATCCGTCGCCACGTTCAAACTTGAAAATAACGGTGTCAACTCCAATTCGCAGGACTTCTAGATGCAATTTTCATCATCCTTGTGTGAAATGAACACCCTGTACGCTGATTCAAGGCGGCATTGCAGACTGGAAAGATCCTCCGAAAAAAGCTTGCTCACTCTCCGGCCACTTCTTGTCTACAGCTTTAGCCGAGAGTGCAAAATGCCCGAAACTCTAGTTTCTGATGTATAACCCCGCAAACACTTCCATTTCAGACATTTTTCATGCGAAATTTGATCTCAGGATTCCCAAAAACGGCAAAAGCCCGCGCTCATACAAAGGTATATGGACAATCTCAAGAAGAGCGCTAGCTCTATTTTCATATTTAAAGAAAAGCTTGCTGCAAACCATATACCATTAGATGATGAATCACATGAGGCGTAGTTCACGGTAGAGAAGGAAGGAAAAACTCCAAGGAGAGACGCTTCATCGAGTCTTTCCCATTCCCGAGAGTTTTTTCCAGAATATAATTCATAGCATGTAGCTGGGGCCGTATTCACGAAAACTTAGTAAGAATGCGATATTCTCACGAACTTCGTATCTTTGGTATTCACGATACTTCGTAAGTCCTCGTCTCATTCTTACGAACACTGTTAGGTATTCATGAAACTTCGTAGCGATGATAATGAGCCAGCCAATCATAACCGAGCTCGGGAGCTACCAAACCAATCGCTGAGTAGAAAACAACGTGGTTCTCACGCTGACAGCATGACTCACGAGTCCCCATATCATAGGAGCCTTCTGCAAACTTTCTGCGCAATTCCGTGCCGTTGTTTTTGCTCTTACAGGAAGTTTTAACACGACTGGGGATCCTGTCGAATCTTCGAAAACACCCTAAAAGACGGTACCCAGTGAATCTCAACGTAATAAAAACTACCTCAAGGTTTCAGAAATACCCAAGGAAAAGATCTGAACGCATTATCAACGTTCGTATCTAATTGAGACACCCAATGAAAGAGAGTTCCACAGATCCCTCGACATCGTCATTGTGGCCACTTACGATACCTCGGGACCATTCGTAGACTTACGAAGAAAGATACGAACTTTTGTGCTTTCGTGAATACTAAAATTGAGCAGCATTCTTACGAACTGCGTACGAAGATCGTACGAACATCTTACGCAAAAATGCTTCATGAATACCACTTACGAACTTCGTAAGAATTTCGTGGCAGGAGAGGTTTCATGAATACCACTTCCGAACTTTTCTCTTCTTACGAAGAAAAAGTTCGTAAGAATGTTTCGTGAATACGGCCCCTGACGAGTCTTACGGTAACCCCGAAGAAAATAGCGCACACTCCTGATTTTCTTCATTTCGACCCCGACGTGCAACCTCTCATCGGATGTTGCGTTCTGCCGACGAAACGAAGAAACTACTAGACGGCATCGTCAGATTGTCACTTGCTCGTGTGATGAGCGCTCTGTGGTCGACAGAGATTGCGGAGTGCTTTCGGGTCATCTTGCGACCAGAAACAACTTAACCCTGTTCTCAAGCAGCTTCTTCCGGATCCCCGCTAAAATTCTTCTTTGGTTTCAGTTAAAATCTTGATTTTCTGAAGCGCCTACTATTATCTCTACATCAAATGTAAAGAGAAGTAAAAAAAAAAAAAAGAAGGAAATAGGGTGAAACTCGAGAAGGCACGATGGACGTCGCCCGTTCCAGAGTCTTCTCTCTCTTCCTGCTGACGGTCAAGGTCATATTTATTTTTCATTTGTTCTGCGTGCTCATTTCAAGTTAGTTTTACTCGGATGGTGACCTGGACGAATGAGGACAGTGAAGGTGATGTGCCGGCCACCCAGAAGCAAGTCACCCCAAGTCCTGTAATAACATGCCTCTGCGGGTGGGTTCTATATTTAAACATCGATGCGGCGAAGCATGGACCGAGAGCCACAGGGATAGCAGATCACAACGACATTACCAGATGTGACAACACTACTGTCTACACCGTTGTGGTGCCTTCACGGAACTATTCACCACTGCGGCACTTATACAATAATACCTTTGCATAAATTTACAGAGTGGAGTCCGGGCTGAACCAGCAAAACACGATAGCATTTTTCTCACGGACTAGTTAACAGCTGATCATCTGGTTGCATTTTTTTACATCAGGATTTTCTTTTCCTGCAGGACTTTCCCGCGATTTTGTATTCTTCTGAAGTAACCCGTTCTTCATTTTTCGATTACTGATTTCTTTTTTTTGTCCCATATGTTCTCACCTGCTCGCCTAGCTCTGGAATGCAAGCTTAAATTGACCTCTTGGATGCAAGCCTAAGTTGCCTCGTGGAGCTCGGCCGATCACCTAGTGGTTTCCAACCCTTCGGATGCGGCAATTCCAGTTACTGGAGGTTGGATGACGAGTTCTGACCAAATGGAAGGGGAAAAGGTCAGAATTCCTCGTATTGTCTTAGCTGTTGACACCTCATATCCTGGAAACTCCTTTCTGAATGCATGCTTTGTCACTATTATTGAGTTTTGAAATGCTCCTCAACGATAATGATTTTTTGCTGTAAATTTAATTGAGCCATATTGAACCTGCAACAGAAAAAGGATTATTTAGTCAAAAGATGTTTACTTTTGCCTGCTTAATGCATTTTATTATTCAATCCTATCTTTTATGGCTATCCTGTAATTTCATTTTGAAATCGAGTGCATATTTTGGCCCACCTTGTACCATGTCGTAATGGTATAAGGGCAGACATGCAGAGCGGGAGTCAATTTATTGTGCAACAGCTTGGGCTGTCCTGTTACACCCCAGTGCTGAGCTCCGTGGTTTCAGCGAGCTAGCCCTTATTGGAAATGGTTGGGGAGAGAGAAACCCGAAGGAAAAGAAAGGTGAAAATGAAGGATGGTTTCTTTTCGTTATTCCGCGAAGCACTGAATGGTGCTTTACCGATCGGCCAGGATCATTATTCATGTCCTCTATCTTTCCATCTCAGACCGATCTACCCCGTTATGACAGAAACACTTCATCATGGCGCGAAGGACGGAAACGCCCCCCCCCCCCCCCTCTTGTTTTCCCCTCCGCACTTCTCGCTGCCAACGCCTTTCTTTACTCAGTTTTTTCTATCCATCATGAGCTTCCGTCCATCATCTAACGATTCCTCATCACCTTCATCATCTCTAACGTCGATGACGGAGCAACACACAGACGCAACCCTGCAATCGTGCTATTCTGGTGGAGGACGTTAATCCTTCTGAGAAAGAAACTAATATTAGTCTTGCAAACAAAATGAAGTGGGGAAGAGGTAAGGTGCGGAGACCATTTAGCTAATGCATACGGATCATGGCGATGAATTGGGCTATTCGAGAGATCTCACAAAACCGGATCGATTGGGAAACTTTGAATGGAGGGAAGGGTGTATCAGGAGGAAGGGGGAACCAGGAAGTAGGAAGGAGGTGCGCGCTTCCCTCTCGTGAGGAGGAGGGGGAATGAACTGAAAGAGACGAGGGTCCGTGCCGGCTCACCCCTCGCCCTCGAGGAGAGCAGAGCAGAGCCGCTTCACCCCCCGGTCGAGGAGAGAAGAGAGGAGGACCATCGATCCATGGCTGCGTCAGCCATGAACGGGAAAAGGCTTGATGCGGTTGCCTTGGCAACGGAACGAGGGGGAGGGCGAGGGGGAGAAAGGAACGAGAGCGAGGTTGGCCTTCTCTGACTCCCCATTCAGGATAGGCCTATGGGAGGCCAGCCGGCCGCATTCGCCAGAGTTCTTGCTTTCCTCTGTGTCCCCTTTACGTCTTTCCTATCAAGTCTCGTCATGAATTTCTTCTGAGAACTGTCGTGCTGGACTGTGTGGTCGGTTTCATCAAATTACTCGCTCGCCAGCATGGGATGTGCTATATCAGCCGAGGAACGGGAGGCCATCGCTCGTTCCAGGCAGATCGAGAAGAATCTCAAGGAAGATGGAATTCAGGCTGCCAAGGACATCAAGCTACTCTTGCTAGGTGAGCGACAAACTAGCAAGGCACTCGATGCTTCTGCGTTTGTTGACCGATGTCAAGATACCCCCGTCATATGCCGCACAATACAGCATGAGCAAAGTTTTTATATCGACGACTTCCTTGTTTGTACACGAGATAGGCCGGGTTTGAAATTCTTCAAAAATGACGATATAAACAAATGCTGTCAGTAATGGAACTGAGGGATTGAGGGATCAATAGTCGGAGAGGGAAACGAGAAGAGGTTGCTGTCCCCGAATGCATGCTGACCCGCTAACCATACAGGACAGACGATGCACCTCTTATAACAGGCTAACATTATTCTTTCTGTTCTCACTCCGGTGCCTGCAGTTTATGTTTCTTATTCACTTATCCCCATCGAATTTTTCATGCTTGTTTAAAATATCACGCATGAGTCCAGCCGGCGTGGTGAAACCTGGCACTAATGCTTCACGTGAGGGATTCAGAAAAGCCATTGCTTATAGTCGGTAGATCCTAGAATTTACAATCTCTAGTCTTCTCTGAAATTGGCTGTTGAGGGCTCGTGAAAACTTTTTCCTCTCTGTGGAAGGTTCTTGGCAAGACGGCCAGTGCAAATGAGATGGTGTCATCCGGCCTTCCCAAACCACTCTTACAGACCGACAGACAGAAAAGAAACTTCCTTAGCAGAATATCATGTATTTCTTAATTTCGCACTTTACGAGTAATATCTTCATGAATAACCCGAAGGGGAGAAAACTCTGACTGTATCGCAGCTGAGCATTTCCCAGAATGGGGTTTCATGAAGATGTAGGATGTAGTTGAAACCGCCTGGCGAGTCTGTGCATTACGCAGGGAATCACCAGGCGGTTCCATGCTCTGACTCTCCGTACGCTGTACGATCTTGCGTTTGTTGAATGAAACCACGCGACACCACAGGAA
Organism: Darwinula stevensoni; assembly: GCA_905338385.1. Taxonomy (NCBI): domain Eukaryota; kingdom Metazoa; phylum Arthropoda; class Ostracoda; order Podocopida; family Darwinulidae; genus Darwinula; species Darwinula stevensoni. The sequence continues at coordinate 63,252 of CAJPEV010000719.1, read as the reverse complement.
GTGAATGTAAGATGTGTATGCCGGCTATACCCAAGGTCATCTGTCCATAATCTATCATCTTGGAGGTGATTGTCTGACAACCTGCATCTATATTTGGCCAAATTTTCATTAATTATTACTTACTATGGGCGATCCCTATTTCGTAATTAGGTAATTATGTTTCCTATTCCATAAATGGCTTTTTACATGCAAACTATAAATACAAGTAATCTGAAGCTAGAAAAAAGTCATTAAGATGACTGCTTCCTATAATACAATTAAAAATTGATGATTCAGTAACGTGACCTGTGGGCATAACGAGGATATGGCATACCAATCCTTTCCGCCCATCCCATCTTAGTAAAATGTTGCTGTCGATGTCTATTCATTAATTATGAACTTCTTTTCTACCCGAGTAATGAGATATTGCTATTTTTCTTTTACTCATGATAAAACTGATGGGAAACTGTGATAGTGAACACAGTGCCTCGGGTCGTGAGATCATGAATTGTTAATCTTGTAACCGAATACCTATTTGCGGTGAAGGGTTGATTAAGACGTCTTTGATTGCGCAACCTGTGACAATTTGCTCTATCGAGAATGTCCCTAAAACATTCTAATCAGATTGAATCGGTGTTTCTGTCGATCTGGGTGACTTGTTTACATATGACGACGCATGATCAGAGGGGAATCCCTGACAACACTCACGTCGCATGCCTGATACTTCCCAAGGGAATTGGTTCCTCAATATCGATTCTATGGAGACATCTATTTGAAGGTGTAGAGTACCCTTGAGAAGCTGTTTTGTTCGTAGTACACACTTTAATGAATGTGGTGCGGCTGATGGGAGTCTCGATCTCGCCCGTCCAGATCCAACGAAGGATCTAAGGAAGCAGTGCCTTCTGTCACTTGAACTTCTACGGGCAATAATGGCGTTATCTTCTGGCTGGACCAAGAAAGCGGTCACGAACCGCACTGTTTCCATGACGACCTGGTTGACCTGGTTCGGTGTCTGAGTGGATCCGGTCGATTTGGTGGACCAACCAGTCGGATCTGCTCGAGCTTCTTGAGTTCAATAATGGCGTCTCCGTGAAATTCTGACCGTCGCTGAACAAAAGTTGTCTCCAATGAATTCACATCCTCAAAGATTTGTGAAAGTGCAAAAGAACCTCCAAATCATGCTATTTATCTTTCCGACGCAGTAGGATAGCTCGCTCACTTGTATCAATAATTGAAGGAATGTGGGCTCACCGGAGATAGTGAGCCGGGGATAGTGAGAAACTGTTCATTCCCGTTTCTGGTTGACCGCGCCGACCGTTTCCATAAAGAAGGCGCCATGAACCAGGAGAACCAGACTGGAATGATCAACCAAAAGCACATTCCATCCATGAAATAACGCTAGTACTATTATGGCAGGTAGTGTTTCCGTTTGATTGAGGCGAGATCGAACGGATTGACCAGAGCAATCGCACCTTTGCTTAGTTGAAAACGCTTCTAGATCCGGTACGATTTGTCATGCGGATGTCCTCACGAATGAAGAGTCCGATTGCCCATTTTCTTTTCCAGGTGCTGGGGAGTCTGGGAAGAGCACAATTGTGAAGCAGATGAAGTAAGCTCATGAATTTGTAAATTCTCTCTTCCCCTTCCAGAAGGGTTAATGCTTTATGCATGAATAAGCCTAGATTTCAAGGGTTCTCTCTTTCTCCTCGCTCTTCGTCAAAGCAGCCAGTATTTTTTCCCCTATCGAGATGGAGCGAGGATGGGTGAATTTGCCCACAATTTTTGGAAACTAGGGGGGTCGAGGATGAACTTTGGCATTGCTGTAGCTCTGGCACTGCGACAGAATCATAAGAGTTTCATTCAAAACGTTCAACGGTAATGTTATAATGGTAATGTTCATTTTCTAGTATGAATGGCAACTCTCAAATTGCTCCCAGATTACGGAGAATTGAGGGACAGAATTAGACCCAAACGTAGTTCCAGAAGTTTATTTTCCCTAATCATTTCCAGGATCATCCACGAGAGCGGATTCACGCAAGAGGACTTCAAACAATATAAACCTGTGGTATATAGCAACACGATCCAGAGTTTAGTGGCCATCTTGCGAGCCATGCCCAACCTTGGCATCCCCTTCGGAAACAACGAACGCGAGGTGAGAAATTCCGTATTCATGGACTCTATGCAGGGTGAGCGTTGCCGAGAATGAACGCGATATAAGATGAGGATCGGCATTTTCTCATTTTTCAATTCTTGCCGGGGAGCACACGAGTTTCTGATCGTTATAGGTCCGTTGAGATTTGCACGACTCCTTGAACCCATCCATCAAAAGCTCTTTGCTCATGAATAATTCAATCCTGGAAACTTGTCTACCCCGAAGACTTAGCCTCGACTCGAGGGTTTGCTCCTGTTTAAGCTTCGGAAACATTCACTCGATTAACATTCCAGGTCGACCTAATATGCATGATACACGTCTACGATTAGGCTGTTGAAAGGAGTACCCAGAAAATAAAAAGGAGGAGCCAGGGACTCCAGTGTTCACGACCGACCGGAAAATCGCCACAATGAAGAACATTGCATGTCTGTGTAACTACATCACTGCGTGCACATCCGTTCACGTATCCCGGTGAAGACGGATGAGGGGATGGTGAAAGGGAGAATGTATATTTGAAGAGTATACAGGTCGAAATCGGGGCTTGGGAGGGGGCAGTCATGTTTGGTCTCGACTGTAGATACGTGGAGCTTATTTAGCTCACCTGACTCGGGGTCGATTGGCTTACCTAACCTTCTTCGCCTGTGCAGCTCTTTTCATATTGGCTTTTCCTTTGCCATGCTTTTATGACCTTTTATCTCATTCGAAAAGGAGAAACCTTTGCTGTCATCTGTATATCCTAATATGAGGGAGAGGGTGGTCTACTGCCAGGAGATTTGGATCACGAAGAAGCGATCCGTGTTAGGAATGAAGCAGGTAGTATGGTGCAGGCGCCGTTCGGGGCAAAGACACCTGTCACGCGCCGCAACCCCTGTCTGGATGTGGAACGAGGACGATCCCCTAGCAAATCCCTCGAGTGGCTTTTTCGGCTAAGACACACTCGTACACATCCGATGCGGAAGCAATGGAAGGTGCTATGCTGGAACACTCAGGCGGAGAATCGTATTAAGGGGGGATTTGGAGAGGCTTTCCTAGGTGGAGATATGTCCAGGGGAGGGGAACATCGACGAAAAATGGAAGGGGAAGGAGTGGGCGGAGAAGGACGAGAAGGACGAGGAGAGGAGAGGAGGGGAGAGATCGAAGTCATTTATCCATGCGTTGGCTTCCTTTCGCGCAGAAATGTCTTATACCCGCTCTCTTTCAGGCTCTCTCTCTCTCTTTTTCTCTCACTCTCTCTTTCTCACCCTCTCTTTCTTTCGAGCTCCTCTTCAAAATTTCTATCTTTTTCTTTTACTTGTGTATCCTGACCATAGAATGAAGTTTTTCCGCTTCCAATTGGGGATCTAAATCGCATTATCTATAATAACAGCACCAGCAGCTGGCTTCCATCGATTATGGGAAAGATAGTTCCGTACCGTCTACAGTCTCGAAATCTCTACCCCAATTCCTCTTTCAATCCCTAAGAATTGCCAGGGCTTCTTTCTGCGACGTCAAGAGCCTATCGAATCTGATAGGAAAACGCCCCCACAGCGTCGCAATCTTCGTCAAACCTGACGTCGCTGGGCCTGATGAGAAAGCCTCACATGTCTCAGGCGTAATTCATTGCAACATCGTGTTGACTCGAGTCCCTTGAGAATGCACCGGATATCTGGAAAATTAGTCAGACTTTTATCCTTGAATAATTGCGAAGGAACTGCAGACGGAGTTTTGTGTTCTCCCTCAACCCAAGTCAAACCTAAGCAAACTTGAGCATCAAGAATAGAATGAACCAGATTTAAGTCTAAAAAGCTGACTTCAAGTCATCAGGAGTCCCGAGAGCAAAAATGACTGATCCCAAAACTTTCAATGACGATGAGTGTATCGTTGCCGTAATGATTCGGACAGGCCAGAAAGCACCCCAAGTTTTCATGCAAGTGCCTTGAGGTTTTGAGAGGGATCCCGAACGCTCCATCGATGCATCCAGGGCCATTTCAATGCCCCATTTCACTTGTGCGCAAGGAGTGCTTACAGAGTTCCAAGGCTAACCCCATGAAATCAAAGCGATTCAGGGAAATCAGATTTAGTTCATTTTAAAGAACCTCTCATCAGCTGCAATGGACTTGTCCCACCTTTCCTGGCACTCTTGAAAATCATGATAGAGGCTGTTCTCCGACATCCTCTTCCACGGAGTTGGTCGGTTTCTCACCTGACTCAAAACGTCCGCGCATCAGCAAATATTTTGCCTCTTTAAAGAGATTAAACTTGTATGACGCAAATTCCAGACTAGGGCAGGGTGTGACGTCACCTTCTTCCTCAAGTTTTTCGAGTGTTGCATCATCGGTATCAAGGGTTCGACCGTTTATTGCAAGTCTGGTCTCTCATTTACAATTTTTGCTGCCAATTTTTGCAGCCCTTGAAGACTTCCGAGTAAAAGGCACCGGTGATAGGGTGAGTGCTGCGAATGTCGGCACTGGGAGCCACCTCGACACTTTGCGATCTTCAACCTTCTGTTTCTTCTACCAATCCACTAGGTACGGGGGGAAATCAATTCTCAGATGGTAGAACTAATTTTGTTGACATGTGATTGGAACAGCCCTATTTGCTGTATTAGTTTTCTCGCAGTGGCTGCCTTCTCTAAGCGCATTCCGAAAATCTTGCGAAACCGAGTGATTTTGCTAAGCTTTACACATTCCCGTTCTTCTCTTCCACAACAGGTATTGTTTTTATTAGTTTGATGCATTCATTTTGGAGTTCATTGTAAACGACAGTTATACTTAGGGGTGCCGAGATTCCCAATATCCGACCCAACTTCACCTTAACCTCAGGCCCTCGGAAAGAAAAGGCTCGAGGCACTCGAAGTGTGCGGTTCAGGAAGGTACTTCATAGAGGTATGACTGGAGCCAACGTGAACGAGAAAGCTCCATTACAGAAACCACCAGGCAAGGTGGAAGTGGAAATTTTGCGAAAGTGCCGACATTACCAACTCTCACCCTATAATCTCGAGAAATAGTGTGGTCGTAAACAATTCCCAGGTGATCGAAAAAGATTAGGTGCTTCATCTTTACTACCGATTTGACGACTTTCGTCTTTAAGTCGTCCTTAAGGGGGCTTTATGAATAATACAAAACCCTTGTACCTTGCCTCAGTTCAGGGTCGTAGTGGTAAAACCAGGATTCTTTCTAAGTAGGACTCGGTTCAAGAAGTTGTTTTATTAATTGAATAATTCAATAAGAACCTCGAGAGAGGTTCCCAGTTATTTTGCTAAGGGTCTGTGATTCGTCAGCATGAGCGACATCGTGATCTGTTTCAGCACTTGAGGGCCTGCAATTCCTTGTCATTTCTTGCATCATCTTTTAACTGGTTTCAGGCCATATTTCAATATTTTATGTATCACTCAAAAACTCTTCCGCGAGACATACCTTCATTTGCATAACTGAATTGAGAAAGATTTTCTGTTCGTACAGAACTTGATGTTGCACTTTTCTCTAAAATCTTTAAACGCTTTTTTTTTTTAATGGGTTCACAGAAACAATAACAACCCTTACAAAAAATTTTTCCCTGAGGTAAAATTGGGACGGTGAAACTGAGGTAAAAAAAAGTTTTTCCCCCTCTCTCAACCTGTCAGAAGACCCTTCAGGTAAAGATTAGGGGGAAAAGCGGTGAAATTCGGACGAACGAGGGGGTAACGTTTTGTATGGGAAATTATCAGTTTCATACAGGAATTCTAATGTTCAGACTGCCGAAGAGACCCCACGACTTTCAACTCATATATCTCTGCTTTCACTGGAGCTAATGTTTTTAAATGCAACTTACATATCGACAGATTTGTCGTCCTCGACAGACATTCGAAATTTTATCAAAATGTTTACTATTGGGTACGAGATTTTTGAAAATAAATCGGAAACTGAAAATGGGCGAGGGACTTTTGTCCCTTCTGAGTGACCAGGCTTTAGGTCAGTTGCACTGCCTCAGGTAAGTCAGACTTTTCATTAAGTCAGACTTTGGAAGCATGGTAGACAGGCTCCCAAAGTCAGACTTTGCGTGAAAGTCTGACCTAACTGAGGCAGTGCAACTGGCCCTTCGTCTCCTCCTCCGACGGGCAACGTTCATGCATTAATACACATTTATTCATTGGTTATTAATTTAAGAAAAACTTCTAGAAACCATTTGCAGGAAAAAGTCAACCCTAAGAATAGACTTCAATGAAGAGATTTTGGATGATTTTTAACCAGAGCGTCCGTACAATTCCTCAGACTACCAGCATCCGCTCCTGTCCGTTTTCAGTGTCCAAATTCTTTTTAATGTATCCACGTAGCTTTGCCTTGCGGAGAAGAATTCTAATGAAATTTCGAGTTCATTGGAATCGTATCAGTAAATGCAAAAAGTTTCGCGGAAATTGCTTCAGAAAAAGCAGAGATTTATTGGTTTAAAATCGAGTGCATCATATCATACCTTTTAAATTGATCTGCAAAGAGAAGAGAAAGGAAAATAGAGCTTGTGAAACTTTCAGAGTCCTTTTTTAGAAGCATAAGAGACATGAGATTATTTCTGGAACCATTGTGAAGGGGTTCCGTTATACCCTCCTGGGAATGACCAATGGGACCTTTGGGACACGACCGCGCCAGCAGACAGTCGTGCCTGTTCTCTTTCCTTCAGACGGCCAGATAATTTTCTCAGTAATTTTTTTTTGCGGGAGTGCTTCACTCCGAGAAGACAGGGGTCCCATGTCGCTTAATGTCCTCTAGATGTCCTCTAGACCTTTCACCTACGTGAAATACTGCGAATAATGTCTAGAATCTCGTCAGGCACCGATTTTATGCATGCAATCTTAGAAGAGCTAAGAGATACTGAACCACTGAATAAAATGAGAAATGCTTCACTCCTTCCTTCACACGTGCTTTCCAACCACGAGCAATGGTTGAGAAATGGCGCTTCATTTGCGAACGTGATGATTCCCTATGACGTGAACGTGTTCCATCAAGTAATTTTATTCTCTCCAGTCATCTGTTTGCATAGTGGGCTAGACTTCCTGGAAACCTGATGGAAATTTAAATTTGAAAGCGTAAATCGAGGTTGTGATGCTGCGCATAATCTCATTCAAGTAGTCGCTTTAGGGAACGAAGACAACTTATTTTTGGCTCTTGCTTTGTTCCCACAGGCCTCGAAAGTTGAACTGTGTAATAGCGTCCAGCTTTTGCTTTTTCTGAATAACGCTGAGGATATTCATACTTTCTTTTCGAATCCATGCGAATTTTAATCTAGGACTAAATGAATAAACTGTGTCGAAGAAAGATGCTGGATTAATTTCTAAATTACCTTCATCCGATATCGCGCTTTCTGTCTGTCACATTTGAGATGAATATGAAAGATTTCACAAAATGTTTGAAATTCAATAACTTTTGAAAGGTGAAGAATGATGGAAAATCGCAACGAATGAAACATTCTGTTCGCCGCCCGATTCTTCACTTCCGCGTGTTCTAACATGGCTCAGCTCAGAAAAGCAGGCAGTCTCAGGGATGGAATTGCTTTTTTTTCATTTACTGTACAGTATCGGAAAATGAATACGGATTTTTGCTCTTAAAATTGTACACGTGCTTCTCTCATGTTGCAGAAGAAAATTTCCAGGTGAAATTTTCCAGTGCCAAAAGGTTGCACCGTATTTTGGCTTCCACGTGGGCTATAACTCGTTAACATACTTCTTGTGTTAGCTTGCAATGCCCTTTCTCTATTTTTGGGACATTTCCGAGAAATCTATAATAAATTTACCGACAACGTATATTCCTCTTATAATGCGTAATTACGACTGCTTAGAAATTAATTTAAATGCAAGCAAAACAAGGATAATGGAAGGAGAAAAGCGGCGCGAAAGGGGATTCCTTCGCTTGAATGCCTGCCGCCTACGCTCAGTCGTTTTCCAGAGCGGCTCATTATTGCATTTCAAGCGCTGGGTCAACATATCTTTTAACCAAGCAAGAGTTTGTCTTGCTCTACCGAGGCGCCATGTGAAGAAAGACGCATGAGACTCGCCCGATCTCTGATAGGTATATTTAAATAAATAAATAAATCGCCTTCTTTAAGTGAGGCGCAAACCATTTTCAGGCATGCAATTCAGTTCCAGTTCTAGTTCAATTTCAGTTCTAGTTGATTTTTCGCTGTGAGATTAGTATATCTAAGCACACAGTGGTAGTAGAACCGAACTGCAACTGTTCTGCCGTTTTGAAATTAATCACGGTGCAATTACAGCGAATATGAAATTTGCAGCCATCTTAGAGCTCCCGTGACGTAGTTATTTCCCTGCAGATAATCTGAATTGTTACCATGGCATCAGTTGGATGTGGTCCACCAATGATCACTAAGCAAAGGGAACAGTTGACCCAGAGCAATTTCACTGCTTAGTTTTATCATGCACGCAAAGAGGACATGGTAAATAAAAGGACTCTTCCGGAATTCATTTTCACTTCCTTTCCCCAAAGATTGAGAGAATCCTGTCCTCTGTGCCGCGTGGGGAAAATTTTCCGGTAAATGCTGTTTCATGTAAACACGGAAGTTTTCAGTTCCCTCACAGTAATTTCAAAATAAATGCAAATACATCGGTCTCATCGGTCTCATCAGTTCAGTGGACATATACATTTAGGACGCATTTCCTCCTCAATATACATTTTAAATTTATTTTGGCAGACATGTAGAATTTCAAATTGTTCTGCTTCTGTTCTTACAAGACAAATTGGAAAAATAAATTGCTGGACAGAAAGTGAAAGTGATGAAATTGCAAGCCTACCAAAAGTTGAGCTTATGAACTTGCCACTTAGAAACTTGGACGAAGGTCCAAGGTTCTAAGTGGCAAGTGGTTCATTAGGTTATGAGAATCCCAATATATGCACTCCCTTGTATCTTGTGCTTCCGTGTTCCAATAGCATGAGTGCGTCCTGCTTTCGTGTTGAAATGAGATGGGTGCAACCACCTGCTCTGTTTTCAGCCAACATTGTATCACCAATAACATTGTTATTTCCTGCACTATAACATGGCTGCACTCATAAGGGCAGAGCTCTGCTACTCCTTTTTCACCAATCACGAGTATGCTATGAGTACATAAGCAATTGTGTGCAGTGGATATGTACCAAAAATATGTATCCTGAGCGCTACAATATCTGCACCACTGGTGCAGAAATTCTATGTAAAATGCTTGAAAATGTATCCTACACTATCCTCACTTTTCGGGTCGGTGTCGTAGGTGCTAGGAGCCTCGTGAAGAGGTGTAGCAAGTTTCTTGGAGGGCAGTACGCTACGTGGTCCACTTTTTAGAGTTGAGTACCTCTCGGTAGTAATTACACAAGCGTGAAAAATCATTCTATGGTTTGGCACAATAGGGTGAATGCGTAGACGAGGCTTGGCTTGATCGATAGTCGTTTATCGACGGAGGACGTGGGAGCGGTTAATATCGCTCCGAGCTCCTCACAGGTCTCGGGAGATATTGCAAAGGATCTCCTCCGTGTATTTCCTTTTGTTTCCATCTCGGTTGCATGTCGGGTCGATGGCTAGGAGATGAAGATGACTACGCTCAGGTCTTCGCTTCTCACCTCATGAGAACCCCTGTTAATCCACTCTCGTACCATGATCTTTACAAAGAAAGGTTCATCTGAGAGTGATAGAGAGAGAAACTAAGAAAGAAAGAAAGAAAAAGAAAGAAATGCTTGTCCCATTCCTTCCCTTGCACGGTTTCTATGGTAACCTACTTCGGAAGGACATACAAACACGTGCTGAATAGACAGACACGAAAGGGTTTTTCCTCTACAGAAAGCAGAGCAATTTTCGCCCTTATCGGCCTTATTGAATTCGGGGAAATGAATGGAATCTGGAAATGACTTTCATATGGAGAACTGCTCATGACGAACAGACAGCTCCGTCATATGAATCCTTGCGGATTGCCTGGGATTTCACGAGTATATCCCTTCTCAATGGGCATATCAGTGGAAGAAGGCCGCAGGAGAAAACACAATAGGGTAGGGTCCCCTGATCGATCTCAAGTCTACGCCCACGACAATGATGGATAAACATTCCGATCGTCACTACATGTTTTATTGCGTGATCCCGTTCGCAAACTCGAGTTTTTACCCCGGTGTAAGATGAGAGACTGGAATCAGCCCTGTTTACCCTTTCTCGAAGCATGATGAGGCTGACGGGTGGAATACTTGCAGGTCGATGCCAAGATGGTGTTCGACGTGGTGACGCGAATCGAAGATGCAGAACCTTTCTCAGAGGAACTCCTGGCAGCCATGAAGCGCCTTTGGACGGATTCTGGTGTCCAACAATGTTTCAGCCGATCCAACGAATACCAGCTGAACGATTCCGCCAAATAGTACGTCCGTTCAAGCCCCTTCCTTACCGTTTCTTACTGATCCCCCCCTAATCCCCCTCCCCTTCCTGACAGGATTTCATTGAGGGGATAAAAGGGGAAGAAAGAAAGGAGGGAATAGGATTCTGAATTTCACCCTAAGAATTCAATTTAGGCACATAACTTTATTTACATCCTCGATTTCGCATAAGGAAGTGTACAGGATTTGCAATAGCCAGTAAAAAGAAACGGGAGAGGGAGAGAGATAAAAAAAAAGATGAAATGAAGGTTTTTCCAAATTGGTTTTTCCAAATACCTTGCTCTCCTCTCATTACTTAATTGAAGAGTGCTCTTCTTTGAACTGCTGAATATTAAATGCGATTCTGATTTAACAGCTTTCTTGACGACCTGGACCGACTCGGCGCCAAGGATTATCAGCCGACGGAACAGGATATCTTGAGAACCCGAGTGAAAACCACTGGAATCGTGGAAGTACATTTCTCCTTCAAGAACCTCAACTTCAAGTGAGAGCAAGCTCTTCCTAGTGACTTAGCTCTTCTAAAGTCTTTCTTTTCTTCTATTGCACCATTTCTTCCACATCTAATGTGTTTTTTTTTTTGTCGTTGCTGTTGCTGCTGCTGTAATGTAGACTTTTCGACGTGGGAGGTCAGCGGTCAGAGAGGAAAAAATGGATCCACTGCTTTGAAGACGTCACTGCCATCATTTTTTGTGTAGCCATGTCTGAATACGACCAGGTGCTTCACGAAGATGAAACCACGGTAAAGATTCCACTTCTGTGCATGTCGTGACACCCACGCGAGGAAAACCTGACTATATCCTTTCTATTGTTTTTTCGACTCTAAGAATCGGATGCACGAGAGCCTCAAGCTGTTTGACTCGATCTGCAACAACAAATGGTTTGCCGATACCTCGATCATCCTCTTCCTGAACAAGAAGGACCTTTTTGAAGAGAAAATCAAGAAGTCACCCCTGACCATCTGCTTCCCTGAATACACCGGTACTATTCATTCTTCATTCTCCTTCCTCGCTCACTTTTTTCGCTCTCCCTACTCATCTGCGACAAGGGTCAATAGGAAAAAGTCGACAACTGGATATCTTGCCTATACCAATCTATTGGTCATGAGCACGGGCAACTTTTGGTTTAGTGAAACGAATACACTAGCTTCCAATGTCAGTGATATTAGCTATCCTGAGTATCCTTGCCATATATCCTGCTGCCTTCCTACTCTCTCGGAATGTTTTCCCTGGTCCAACCATGTGTCAGTGCCTATTGTCATATTGTCTGGTGTGTTTAGCAGGAATGTATTAAAAAATGGAGATAAAGCCTTGTGTGCATAAAATGTCGCTGCTTCTGGAGCGGCACTTTCCATCGGGGCATTATGACTGACAGCAGCATGTTCTTTAATACCCAGGAACGGGAATGAAATCTGGTTGATATAAATTCATCGGTGTCACTTTCCAAAATTGGTCCTCTAGTTCTTGCTCTGGGGTGGCCTGTGGATGCATCTGTTTTAAGCACTTTCAGTAGGGCTTTCTTCTCCTGAAGGGGTAAAAAGTTTTCCTTTTGAACGTTTATTCCGGACCAACTGACCCATGTTTCTGTCTGTCCGTACCATTCAGTACTTGCCCTTGAGGTCATCTGTAAGCGAGCAGGGAGAGAGGTTGTCGTACGAAAAGAACAGCGTGTTAATTGGCGTGTAATTGAGCATATTTTTTTAGATGGTGAGTGGCCCTCCGTTGTCCAGGGACAAGTGAGCTATGTGCAAACAATACAAGTTCTGGTCCTTCATTTTCGAGCGAAGATCAAAGCCGAACAGACTTCTGAGATTTCCATCCCACTGGTACCAGAAAAAGGCACACCCATTTGGCTCAAGCAACTCAGATGTGTATCATTTCTTCAGCCAGTTCAGTGCTTCACTGAAAGTTTTTGGACTGACAGTGCTCCTTCCACCAAAAAAAACCGTGAAGGCGAAACAAGTCGACCGCTACCTCTTTTTTCCAAATCGGTCCAGGAGATTTAGTTCAGGATTAACTGATGTTCAATACCAGCCTAAGAATGAGTCAATTGCGGATGTTACTCGATATAGTCATCCCCGATTCCGATAGTTGGACACTGAAGTCGAGTTAGGTTGCCATATATATTTTGAGGGAGAGATTTTGAAACTGCTCAAAAGACAGACTTCCTGAAGAAACCCCACCCGTTTGGAATACACACTGGTTGACACAAGATTTTTCCTGAGGCTGACGAGAAATTCCAGTTGAAGGAGAAGAACAAGAAGGCCCCGAACCACACATTTTCGGATCTCTGAAAGTACTGATCCATTTTGAATGAAGTTTGCAGGTCCTTGCAGACCTTGCTTTAGAAGGGGGTTATGAATTAAGGAGTTGATGTGTCAAGGTGAGCTTCGGCTGAGTACGTGGGAAGATTTTGAACAGAAGTTTTTTTTCACAGGTTTTTTTGTCTTTCCCTCCTCGAAGATGGATGACATACCTGTACTTTCCTTACTATTTATAGCTAAATGATCACACCATCCTTAGCAGCTATATGACATCATGAGTTGCTTCCAGTAACCAATCGCATAACCTTTACGAACCTGGTATTTGAAGGCATGAATAAGAATTTAGAATGGATATCTCTTCCATGGAATATCCTACGGAAATGATTTCGAGAATTCACTGCAAAGATAGACGATCGTTGCGTTCCTGTGAAGAATATGCAGATTGAAAGGGATTCGAGTGGAAGTGGAATGGAATTGAAGACGGAGGTCCGGGAATGAGAGCTAGCATTGGCCTATGATAGATCATTAGGGATCCATTTCTTCGGTATACTCTCTCTCCTTCCATATTACGTTCTATTTCCATTGATCGTTGGATGTGAGCCAGTCGATCCTTCTCATTCCGTATTGTTTCCCTCTTCTTTCGTTTCCTGGGGATCCTATCTATCAATCCCAGCTCACGGAACCTTACACGTTTCATCAATTATCTCTTGTTACTGTTCTTGCAGGTCCTCAAGAATACGGTGCAGCAGCTTCTTACATCCAAGGACAGTTCGAAGCCAAGAACAAATCTTCAACCAAAGAAATCTACTGCCATATGACCTGTGCTACTGACACTACAAATATCCAGTTCGTTTTCGATGCCGTGACCGATGTGATCATAGCCAACAACTTGAGAGGCTGTGGTCTCTATTAGTGTGCTAAGTGTTGCAGGGAACCGTTGCCCCGCGCACAACGCAAACAAAACCTTTCAACAGCGGCAGGAGCGCGACTGCAAGTAACAAGAAACTACGCAGCTGCAGTGGAGGTGGTATAGAAAGGATGATGCTGACTATGCCTCTGGTGTTGACGGTGAAGGGAATGGTGATCGATGAGGCAGACGATGATGACTGGAAAGGCAGCTACTGTCACGCGGCGGCTGCTGATGGATCAACGGCCACTTCCTTGCGGCTGCCCAGAACTGACTGTGATTCCAGAGAGCAGAAAAAGAACTTACCGACTCCAGCATCACGATAGCACAGAATAATCCGCTCACGTACACAGAAAACGCGATTGAATAAATAAACATAGACACAAACACACGCATTCACGCCTGCTTTAACGCAAAATGAAAGCACAAGAAGTTTTAATGAAGGAGGAGGATGAGAGAAAAGAGAGAAGACTCATGCAGACTTGCACGGGTCTCGAAATCCTCGCTACTTCATCTCACGCTTACTCCACTCCTCTCACCTCCTCATTCTCCTTGTCCTTCCATCTTGAACTTCTTCATGGATTGCTTCATGGTCATTCTTGCTCATATTGCACTCCAGTGTCTCGACGTCCTGTGTCTGCCCTTCTCTTTTTTTTCCAGCCATGGCATTCCGGGGATCTTTCCCCCTTTTTGTCCTTTTTTTGTTTTCTTGTCATGGATCTGACCCATCCCATGCAAGATTTTCTAGTCACTTCGAGAGAAACTTCGCAATTTTAGGGAGAAATCAAAAGCTGTCCGGACATTTCTCGATAGATTTCCAGGGGACCATTTCCTCCTTTGGTTAAGAAGAGTGTTGAATGGCCCAAAGACGCTTACATGGTTTTCTGTGAAATGATGGTTATGATGATGCGCTGTAATTATGTGCTGTCTTCACTGACTCCTGAGGGATGACGATGATGACGTTAAGTGTGAGCGCGTTATCATGTGATTGTACTCTGAGTGCTTCAGTGCTTGCGTGTTAGCCATCCATTGTCCGCCTGTCTGACTGTCTGTCAGTTTGTTTGCGTGATTGCAAGGGGAAGAGAAGAATGCTGGCTGTGTGACTTTAAACATCTGGATCTAGGGCTGTGCACAATATGCACAATTGCTATCCACAACAAAACAAACCTCTCTTTCTTTCTCAGACTTCTCTTGCCTATCTCCTGGGGCTTAGATTCTTTTCAGTTCCTTCGCAAGCCCTCATTTACAGTCATACTTATATATGGCCATTTTGCTCCCCTTGTTAATGACGGGGCATTCGGTGGTTTGCGGGAAGTTCAGCATGTGGATCGATTCCAATAAGCGAGTCATTAGCTCCCAATTGACCTGTTTTGAATAAAGTAAGTTATTGCATGGACCTCTTTCATTTTCCCCCCCTGTTTTTTTCATGAAACGGAATTAGCCAATGGCACTAGAAAATGAGTATCGGTTTTGTAATATGATCTCAGAAATTGAATTCCGTTCAGGTATTGCTGCAAGCAGGGATATTGCGTCGCTGCCTGACGAGGGTTTCTCTCAAGGTGGTTTTTGCTGTTGCTGAGAGGAGAGCTCACTCATCCCGAAGGGCAACGACGAAATCAATGAATTTCCAGCCTAGAGTGAATTAGAGTTTCATAGCGTGTATATTAGTCAAACGAAGCGTGGAGAGTTGGATTTATGGCCGAGAGCCAAGCCAGAATGGGGCTAGAGAGAAAGAGAGAGAGGGAAGGAGGGAAAGAGAGTGAGGAGGTTGGTAATCGATGGGGAAGAAACCTAACACTGAGGAGGGGGCGCAGCGCTGAGGAAAGGAGGAATGCGTGGGCTAGTAAGATCTCCACATCACCTTC
The DNA here is from genome assembly GCA_905338385.1 of Darwinula stevensoni. Classification (NCBI taxonomy): domain Eukaryota; kingdom Metazoa; phylum Arthropoda; class Ostracoda; order Podocopida; family Darwinulidae; genus Darwinula; species Darwinula stevensoni. Next base: position 47,741 of record CAJPEV010000719.1, on the reverse strand, counting down.
GCTGTACTTTTTAAATTCATTTTCATTGAATTTGATTATTCATCTCGTGAAGAGCACATAGACTGTCACATTAGTTGTGGCTTCGAAGGAATCATTGCAAAACGTTTACCACCCCCTCCCCCCATCCCAGGTGGATCTCTTCTTCTAGGTGTAAATCCGCCAATAGAAGGGAAGTCCACCTGTTTTAGAATCCTCCCGAAGGGGGGGGGGGGGGGGGCATCCACCTGACTCGAAGTACACGTGTGCGAATAATCAGACAGATTTCCACCAGATGGGACATCCACCTGGTTCCAAATCCATCTATCCACCTTGTCGTTCAACCATGCGGATGTAGACGGAAGTTTTTTAAAGAAAGCTGAAAATATGCACAACTGGAACTCACTTCTACAATACCAATATCAGTCTGTTCTTCTCCAATCAGCAAAATTAATCAACCATTCACTGCGCGATTCGCGATGGGAGGACTGATTCCCATTTTTCAAAGGTTGGAGCATAGAAAAGTTCAATAACTTTCTAGTATGTTTCAGCAGAAAATAATGAATATTGATCAGTAGTGCTCCATTATCAATTGATGATACCCAATGCATCTACTTAGTTCGTGTTTTTCAATGACAAGCCTAAAATCAAAAGCTAGGCACATCTTGTAAGGATGGGATGCTGTGAAACTGAACACTGGCTGCATCTGACCCCATAAATTTATGAAAATGTATTTCTAATTGATATTAAACTATTGGCATGTAATTAATACATTAAACAATAGCCTTTTCTAATCAATAGGATTTGGGATATAATTTTGTTAAGCGTATCAAATATATATTATACATATTTTCGTATGATCAGATTTGGGAGAAAAATATTAACTCGTTCTGGATATTTTTTGACTTGTTAGCCTCTCCAATCGGTCATTTCTGGCGTCATGATACGTTCGAGTGAACGAGAACAGAAACATCTCCTCGTGCATCCTCGCATGAGGAGTCGTCGTACCTGAGCCTAATGGAACGTCACCCATCCATCACACCGCAGAAATATAGAGATTTCTGCCCATGTATGTCCCAGAGTGCGAGGAAGAGCAGCTGGAGGCAGAGGTAAAAAAAAAAAGTCATTCTACCTCGCTCGCTAGTTCCAAGGTTCTCTCGGGCGCTGAGCCTACACGGTTTTCCACTTTTTCTGAATGTGATGTAAAAGATAATGAGACTCATTGTCACCCATTGGGTTGTGGTCGTTTCGACGGAGGGACTATTAAAATTAAAATAAATGCTTCATCTTTTTTTGGAATGATTCCAATAAATAAAAAGGTTTTTTTATTGTCAGATGAAACCGTATTCTAGACATAATACTTAAGGTGCGACCTCGCTTTCAGGAAACGGTGAAGTCTTGTTACAGTTGAAGTCTTGTAGTTTCGTACATCATTTGCACTTGAGAGATTTATTTTACATCCATTTGTTGGTGTGATACTTAGTTGATCCATCATTGGATCAAATAGCGTCTGCAGGATAAAAATTGACGTAATTAATAGGTTCGACGAATAATGCTTATGGTGGCACCCTGCCAGGGGATGGAGGACGTTCTCCGACTGATAACATTCTGCAGCTGTGAGTGTCATCTTGGCAAAATATGGAAATATTTCACAGCTGATGGTAGCAGACATGGATGAAGAGAGCAAAATTCGAAAGAACTGCCAAACACGACGTTTCCACTCATTGATTTAACTCTCCTTTCCCTCGTCTGCACTCCCGTTCCCGTTTCCGTTTCCGTTTCCGTTCCCGTTCCCGTTCCCGTTCCCGTTCTCGTTCCCGTTCCCGTTCCCGTTCCCGCCCTCCTTCGAATCCTTCTTCTTCGGTTTCGGGATGTAAAATTGCCTTCCGTAATGATAATAGTATGGTTGCCGTAATTTCGGAAGCTTCCAGGCAAACTTGGCCAACTCCTTCCATAGTTTCTTGCCTCCTGGAGGCAAATCGTAGAGAGTGGGCGGCCGCTTTCCTCCCCAATAATATTTTTCACGGTTCCCATAGATTTCTTGAGGGGTTTTCTTGAGCTTGGGCCGGTCTTTGCCTTGGTATATGGGAACCATTGGACCGTGGTCGTATGAAATCCCGTGGGAATAACCTATCACAGGGTTTCTGCAAAGAAAATGAGATAATTCAGTTCAATGCATCTTGGCGAGCCAAGGAAAAGAAAGTAAAACTGTGGGCCTCACTGATAACGACGACGGTTCGTTCGATATTGCACACCGCGCTGACTTTGTCCATCGACACTGCTGATGACGATCGCAGCAAAAACGGCCATGCAAATCCAACTCTTCCAACTCCAGCTCTGGATTTGAATTGAAATAATCACATGGATGACAATAAACACTGAAAGTTGATTCAGTTTCGGACGAAAGCGAACCATGGTTCAAACTGCGTTCATCATACATGACAACTAACCCCAGGAACATCCTATCCTACCACTCTGACCTACCCGGAAAGCAATCGGCCTGGAAGGACTTTGTTAATTCGTTAGGGTCAGACTTTTCTCTATGAAACTTTCTACCAGAATCTGAGAAGGATATGAATATGGAAGATTGGGCTGGAAGGCATTGAAGAATCGGAACTTCACTCATATTTCACACTTTAGCCTTACACAAATGGGAATGCCTGGACATACGAGAATTGGGGAACAGAGACATTTAAGGATCTAAAGTAGAGATCTGGTTCTCTCTTGTCCAAAGTGCTTAAGTGCCTGCGTGGGAAAATCTAAGATCTGACAACAGGGGTGAGGTTCAGCATTCTTCAATTCCTCACACTGAGAGCTTCTGAGCCTGACATCACTCACATCATAAATTTTCTCGCATCACCGCTCACTAAAGAATACAGGAGAAAGGCCTTCTTATCTTCTGGATTTTTTAGGGCGAAAGCTTTCCATTGGCGGATGCAAGAGGAGAGCTAGTGGAACAAGCACCCCTATATGATTCTAGTAGGCTTTTTGCTTTGTGTGCCATAGAGATCCAAGTGACATCATGTTAAGGATTTCGGGTTTATTTCCTTTATTGACCTTTTTTTTATATTCACCCCTCTCGCTTAGCATCTCCATCAGTCCAGCTTTGGCTGCCCCCCCCCCCCATCCTCCTCCGCTCTTCCCACCTTCCATCCTTTCTCTCATATCTACCCCTTCACCTAGGAGTATTTTGATATTTGAATCCGCCTTTAGACAGTAAACATTGTGGCTTCGCCACTCTTCGCACAATTGCCAAAGGCACCAATACAGGCCTGGATGAGATGAAGGAATGGACCATGAACAGATCTATGAGGTTCCCCGCTTTGAATTTCATTTGATTAAGTGTTTCCTTCCATAATTACTAGAGATCGGATGAACCGTAAATACTTATGATTGATTCAGGTCGAGTTCGAGTTCAGGAATATTCTTCATTTTCGGATTTTGTTTAGTTCGAGTTTAATCAAGTACGGAGAACTCGAGTTTACACTTCAGTTTAGTTAAGTCCGGGTAGGTTCATTGAAAAGGACAGTAATTCGGAACAAAAAAATTTTTTGAAATTTGGACAAGAAAACCGTTGTCATTGCCTCCTTGCGACCTCAGTTTGGCATCTGCACTTCTTACGGAAAAATCATTCTTAAGAAGTTTTTTGAATATATACTACATTTTTCGCAAGGACAAGTCAATCACAAAGTAAAAAGCATTTTCCGAAGGAGATGAAGTTGCTAATACTGCCAACTGAGATAACTCTTTTATGCGTCCAGTTCGAATTTGATCACAAGAAATCGGTTACATGTGGGGTTCGAATTTATTTCCCTTTGGGAGTTCGATTTTGTTTGGAATTGGAAGAACTATGGGGAGTTCGGGTTCCTGTTCAGTCCATTTTAGGGTCTATTCCGATATGTACTTTTTCACAATATTCCCATCGAAGAAGTTTCGATTGATAGAGAATTTTGTTTGAGAACTTTACGTTTGCATCGAGATCGTGCAAGAAATTTGACTGACCATGATGGAGAGGAGAGATGATACGCAGACGATGAGAACGCTCGGACAGTGGTCACTCACTGTTAAGTAAGGAATGCACTGGAGTCCGAAATGCAGGTCAAAAGATCATAGTGGCCCGCGTAACGGACTGAACTGCTAACGGTCCCCTCCGTCCCCCCTGCTGTGGCTCGTCTTCTTCCGGATTGTCGTACTCGCAACATCACTATGGTAGTCCTCATTCGTTTTTTTTTCATTCATCCATGAATAGCGTTGGGATGTGACGATCGTGGGCAATCGTTTGTCCTCTATACCATATTCTTGGTCACGTTCTTTACAGTATCGACATTTTGGCTGCTGTGATCGTGAGTGTCGTCGATGACGTCAATCCTTTGGCAACTTGAATGGAGAATGAATCCATCCAATTACGGCTGCCTCCCTGACCAGATTCAAGATTAAATTGCTACTCCAATGCAGGCCTGACGCCTTCTTGCATTGACCATTGTGTTCACGTCCGACTCATCATCGAGTCTACCTACCAGCAGGCTTTATTTCAAAAATAGTAAATGTCTCGCGGTACGCAGCGTGAGGCTCTCTTACATAAGATTCAGACACGTTTTTTATTTTCCAGAAAAATCGTGGCTTCCATAATCTCCAACTCATACGTGAACGTGCCGCTGTCGTTTATCATCTCCAGCATACGCAAAGGCAGTGATTCTGGCAACTTCTGTTGACATTTATAGGATTCCATAAACCTGTCATCGAAATAAGGATCAATAATAAGGACGATCACTAGAATCGATCACAGAGTCACCAGAAGCAGAAGGCTCGAGGCCCATGAATGAATGAATGAGCCCTTTTAAGTCCTTGGAGCACATCTTCCCCCAAGTAACCAATCACCTTTCCGTTATCTTTGTTAGAAGTTGGATGCACTTATGCGTTGACATGAGGAAATACTTGTAAAAAGTTCAAAGAGTAATTGGCCGTGGGAATTGGTGTTTCTCAATACTTTTGGAGTTCAGTTTCATTCTATTCAATTTCATCCACTCGTATTGACAATTTCATCTCCTCCAATAATGACTTTTTCTGCGAATGGATTGAATTGTTGCGTCAACAGATACAGAATATCTCCTAGCAACCCATTAATAATGATTTTTTAGAGTCAATAAGCATTGAGAGGAAACCAATTGAGAATTTTTCTTATCGGTAGGTCCTACCCAATTGTTTTCCTTTATTGATCCGCAAAACTATCCTTTTCAATTAACCTACCCCAAACTTAATGTACTAAACACCTCTTTTCTTCATAGAACTGCGCCAAACTGAGCCCAAACCCCTGAGCTCGAACTGAATGAAATCGAAGTAGGTATATACTCAGTTCTTCCTATTTCTAATCCCAATCGGCATCCCAAGGGAGACTCAGTTTGACCCTAGTGATTATGTCCGGGTATATGCTCCTCGGGTTCTCCATTCACCTCCGGAGTTCTTTTAGGACCCAATCCCACGTTTACAGACGGGAGTATCTCGTGCTCAAGGTTTTAGATTTCCAATGACGCAGGGGCTTGCACTCGGAAATAAACGTCTGACTCCAGCTTGAGTTGCATTTGGGTGGGGGATCAGATAAACCGAGTCCATTTGTGCGGCCATGGTTAGCGCCGTTTGGTCAACTTGTCCATAGATCGATCGAAGTTGAGATTCTCGCGAGAATCCCAATTTAAGAAACCGATAGATATCTCTTTCCCTTGACTCTGACCCCGCGTTGTGCCGAACTCCGGTTCCGGTACGACACGTCCTCTGTTCCGATCCCTTCCCATCTAAATGAGATGAATAATCTCCCAACTTTATGATTCTTCTTATCTGCAAAGGATGACACGAAACTTTTCTTTGCCATTGCCGAGGAAAACTTCTCCTTTCCTCCTTCCACACTCGAATGAACGTCAATGGATCGCAAGTAGAGATAGGGCGTCCAATGGGATGAATGGAGCCTGCTCAAAGACGGGCTCATCTCTTATTTCACTTTTCTTCTTGACAACATGACGATCATTCCTTCATATAGAAATTCTTTTTCCCTTTTATTCTCCATCATCACGAACAACTGCACGCAAGACGGTTCGGCGATGGGATCACTTGGGGATTCTCTTTCATAATATCATGTATGAAATAGCGATGATGAAACCTACTTGTTAGTAGAAGAAGCTAGTTAGTAGATGAAGCTTCATGTTCATACTCCCTCGCGAAGTGCCGTGAAGATGCAGAGAAAGATATGTGCGCTCGGCTCCCTCATGGAGGCAAGGGAGCGTCAGCGCCATTCGTCTATTTTAGTCACATTGTGTTCTTTGGATTTCCAGAATTTGCCATGTCCATGGTGACGTGAGAACTGCTGAAACTATGAATTTATCGCTGACGAGCGAAAGAGGCATGCGCTCGTAGCTTAACGGTGAGCTTCATTAATGGAACCGATTAGCTGCAGAAACCTGAGTATTACTACGATATAGCATACGATATCCCTTCTGGTCCTCGCCGATGGGTGAATCGAAACACCTTAACCGAAAAATTAAATAACAAGTGATCGCCGTCACTACGAATTGTGAGATAAATGAACGAAACGACAATAATGAACTTCCATGTGATTAAAGGATTTCTAATAATTTTCCTGCTTCACTTCGATTGAGGCTTATTGGAAAGCGATCCCCAATTCGAGAGCATTAGCACGTTTTACTCCGAAGTTTTGCGCGCGAGAGGAAGAGGTGGAATAGGGGAAAGGGATGCGGGGAGTGCTGGTCGAAGCTCAATTACCAGCTGCATGCTCGGGTGCCATGTCTGAACGTCCTTACACGTCTCTTAATGGTGATATCACGCTCCTTTGGGGATTCATTCACTGCTTGCTTATCTTTTGTCATTTTTATTTTTATTTTGTATTACCCAGAATGGCATGCTATTCTCGTTGATATAGCCTTTTCTGGTCGGATGCAGTCGTAAAATCCACCCTTAATTAGGGCGATCCCTGAACATAAAACGGGTGGCGGCAATGAAAGAGTGAGAATGGGGGGGAGAGGAGGAAGGACGGGATTAACACCTAACTAAATGTCACGCTAAAATCGGCAATAACTAGAGATAGACACTAGAGAAATGTATCTCATTTAATTCTTTTTAGACTTTTTTTTGCATGCAATTTTTCTTAAGCCAAAGCCTCTCCAATGACTGAAGAGCTGCAATGCCTGCAACCAGCATTGGGGGCAATGGCGACAACCCCTTAAGCGCAGACAGAGTATAGACTATCATAAGCCCGGTTTTTCCGATTTCCTGTTTCTTCGCTTTCGAATTTCTGCCCGGAAGGAAGGTGTTTTCTTTTTGTCAGTCCGAAAATGGTAACCATAAGTATAGGACACCTGGTTACAGAAATAATGCTCCACGTTTGGCAGCCTGCAGTTGCGCAGTTACCCGTTTAACCAGGAATTAAGTCGTTTCACATTGAAGTGTAGCGTGTTCTCTATCTTTTTGGAGACTTTTGTGATTCTGTATTGAAAATGGCTTACCTCATCGAAGATAAGAGTAAACAACTGCTCCTGCTAAGTTCCAACGGACATGAGCCCTTATTGGGGTACGATTTCTTACATTTCCGTCGAAACCATTTTTTTTTGTCTCAAACCTGTTTCCTCTACAAGCATATCTTGCCCACAGCCCGGCAATAACGACCGACCAATCAGAGCCCTCTCAGCGGATGTCATAGGCGCCCGTCATGCCATTCAGCAAGATAGATGCCTATGTGCTGAGAGAGCAGCACCTTAGAGAAGCTGTTATCTGAGGCGAGCGAGAGAGTCCCAGGAGGGGCGCGACAGGTCATCGAGGTTTTAATTTTAATTTTTACAATGTGCAATTTCAAAAATTATTGTACTGATTATTTCGTTCTTTTTTTTTCACTGAGAAAAATTTGAATTTCTTCCGAACTTTCCGGCTCTTTCGCCGGGCGTATAAGACTAGATGAAAGCGATCCCCCAGCACAGACTTTGAAATGCGATTCTTTCTCAAACGGGTGTTCATTTCCATCGGTGATCATCTTCCTCATCCGAATCACAGACAACAAATGGATTGATTAGGTACACACGACGATGTTGATAGGCGTTTGCCGAGAAAAAATACCCCCCAGAACTACAACCTCCCCGTTTCAATGCAATCCTCAGCTCCTAAGTTGATCGCATAACAAATTCAAGTGGCTAGGAGATAGTACAGGGTGTCTAAAAAAAAAAGGGTTAGCGCAGGAATAATTTTTTTTACCTTTCCAAAAAAAAACAGCGGTAGAAGCAAGGAAAGGAGATGTTCGCTTGAACAGATCCCGAGCCGGCAGTCTGGCTCTTCTTGGCTCCCATCTCATACATTCCCTATGACCCTGTCTCATTCCCCTTCATGGTGGGACACGAATTCAATCAGAGAAAGAGGGCCATGTGTAACTCTACCACGAATGGGTTCATGATTCCCCCGCGATTTTCTTTTTTCCAGCCGGGAATGTCCCAACGCTAAGGTTTTTCTTTTACGATGAAATATTATGTTAAATTTGCATGAAAAAAATGTTCGACAGTTGAAACAAGAAGTGATTAAGCTTTCCATTGCTGAAGATTGCACGAAGATCGATGACCCAAAAAGGAGATGTGTAAAGACATATGGAAATTTCAGGCATGTTATTTGACCCCCGTGAGCAGCCAATATAAGAGAATACAGCAAAGCAAGCAATAGCGGAAGCTGTACACATCCACAGTCATACTGCCAAAGCGTGGACTCTTCACTCTATTGCCGGTTCTTGGGCATTCGTCAATAATAATAATAAATGCCGCAGCGAACTCATGAAAGAATCTAATAGGTGACCATTCTTCACAATAGCGAGAAGGATGGATCCTTACTCCGTGCCCGTGTTTGATATTTGTTTAAGCAAACATTTTAAAACAAAACTCTTTCTCTTGTGTAGTTCTATGGAGGATTATTAAAAATTTAAGCGAAAGTTATTGTGCCCAAAACCAGAATCGCTGCCGTTCTAGCACTCCTCGCAGTGCAAGAAGTGAGAAGAATGTTGCGCCCGCCCGTTCCCCAAAGCACTCTATTAGAAGACTCTCCAGAGAGACTGGCTTTTCAAGAGCAAGCTGCCAAAGGATTTGGCGGAACGATCTGGGAATGTTTCATACCGAATCCAAGTTAAACACAAATTGACAGGTGCGGAAAAGTCGTTCGCGGAGAACGTTTTCTGAAACGTTTCTCAAGTAGTTCGGAGAAGATCCAGATTTCCTCTTCTCCATTAGGTTCTCAGATGAGTCGTTTCCATTTGAATGGACTCGTGTGCTGAAGAAACTCAGTCCACTGGGGCACCCACAAACCAGATGAAATTTAAGAGAGACCTTCTTCTAAAGTGGCTATGTTTTGTGCTGTTAATGCCATGCATGGGAACAATGAATCATTCTTTTTTTTAACGTGAAAACGGACAAACTGCAGGTGTAAACGCAGAGCGTTACAGGAAAATCTTGCAGATGTTTTTGCCATAAAATGTTGGTTTTCCCAAATGCAGAACAGATGTGGTTCCAGGAAGTCGGCACAACTCCTCACACATCGCACCTTGCGATGGCATTCCCTCGCGAGATTTTTGGGCTCAAGTTCATCTGAAGAAAGACAAATTTCCCACGGTCTCGTCAAATTCCTCATCTTTCACCATTAGCTTTCTGGCTGTAGGGTCACTAGAAGAATCAGCTCTACCGACCAGGTACGCCTCAGTCTCATCAAGAACTTGAACAGAGAATCTGGACAGAGATCTCTAAAAATCAAAGCAGAAACAACTCAGTCACGAGTAGGAAATATTGCTAAGTGTCTGAAAGGGTGCTGGCGTCGAGAAGGAGCACACCTTCAACGCCTTCGACGCCTTCAACATGTCACTAGGACACATTGGAAGCGTTGAAGGCGATGAGTGAAGGTGAGCACATTTATTTGCGTCTCATTTTCACTGTTCTACATCTCGCTTCAAAAATATTCGGTTTTCAACAAAAGAAAGCTAAATATCTTCAATTCTGTTCAATTGTATTCAATCCAGTTTGACCAGCATTGCTGGTCAACAATCGTCGTGTGTGTCTGACCATTCTTACAAAACCGTCAGGAAATCCGCAGTCTGATGATTTTCCCAGATTCAGGATTTAGTACTTTCACTTTTCCGAGATCAGCATATCTATGGCACTGAATGCTATCCTGAGAAAGTGATTTGACTCTCAACTCCTCGCAGTATAAAAAAAAAACTCAAACATTACATTCAAGCGTGTACTTTGTCAGAAACAAGAAAATAAGAAAAGGAATAAAGGGAATGGATAAAATGTCACATTTTAATTCCCTGATATTTGAAACAAAGCCAATCGTTAAAATTTAGCTATTTTATTTTTATTTACCAGAATTACTAAGTTGCAAAAGCTCATTGTGTTACCGTGTTTCCTATTGTTCGAAATCTTAATATCATTTTTGCAAGTGTTGAAAATTCACGGCTTTGTAACAAAGATAAGAAGCGAAATTAATGAAGTCTGATTGAGTTTTGTCTCATCTTTCACTTGAGCCCAAAAACTCTTTTCTCGCCCAATTACGGGCAAAAATAGCAGTTTGACCAATAGCAGTGACTTTTCCTCAAGGGGGGGGGGCTTACTTTGGGGCAGAATATCTCAAAGTGCTGAAATTTGTGATTCTTTTGCGAGTCGGGGAAGTCGTAATGTATGAATTTCCTCAAGCTATCGCCCAATCGGACGCGCAACCGCTATTTGATCGCTTGAGCTGGAATGCCTCCCCACTCCTTCAGAATAACCCCAATGTTCTCAGCCCCATTCAAATGAAGGGAGCTTCCAGGCCGTTCCACATTTCCAAAGAAATAGTTCTTATCTTTTTCGCAACGCATGAATGGGTAGGGAATTCCGCTCCGGCATCGTGAGCTTCTCGAGACGTTATTGCACTATGCGATCAATGAATCCAATTTCTTTTTTATCCTTTGTTATATGAAAAAAAAAAAACAAAATGGGGTTGATTGGAATCGAAGTGAAATGATGAACCAAAAAATATATTGCTCTCAAACTCGGTTTAGGATGTGGGGAGGGGGAGTGGCTATCCATGTCCAACATCCAAAGCTGCATGGCACAAATCCGGAAGAAAGGTCCTTTGATCCTAGGGCGCGGAAGAGACTTCCCAAAGGAGAGCCTTCCGGAAACAGGAACGAAGAAACGTATGAACAGTTTTGCGATTATATCTCTGGTGGATAAGTCTCTCAGGATTACACTTCATAAAGTCTCTTTCCTTTTCTCTTGTTCCTCCCAGGTGTTGACGAGACGAAGCAAGGCAATAAAGTTTCATTTATATTCAATTAACTGCATGGCAGCATCTCTGAAAGCGGTTCGCGATGTAATCGATGCACGTGTTCGGAGATCCCTCACCTAATTCTTCGAGCCACACAAAATCCTTTCAGCTATTCCTCAGAGGAAAAATTCACAAAAAAGACCGAAAATTTCAGGAAAAGATTTAAGATTTCCGGGTCATCGTTTTTGGTCTTACCTAGCAAACCGAACTTATTTTGGAACTTGCCCCAATGTTCCAGCTCTATCTTGAGTGTTACAAGGCATTCCGGAAAAAGGTGATGAGGATCAGTTCTTTGTTGACTTTGGTGCGATTTCACAGGCGAACCCTAGCAGCAAACTCTTTTTTAATACAATAGTTTCAGTATGCTTTCATTTTTTTAAACCTGCATTGCTTCGAAACTTTTCTCGTTTTCAGGAAATATCCAATGTATCGGCTCTTTTTTATGTCCATACTCAACTCCTGTAGGGTACAGTAGGATGAAATGAAATTCACGCTGTAGTTGACGATAACATGCTGCTGGTAGGGGAGGCAGGGAGTCAACGCATTTTGTATCCGCCCTGGTTTTTTAAGTAGTTTCATGCCGAACTGATATTGTTCAGCTTCCACGTCAATTCCTTCAGAGACAGGTGATTTACAATCAGTCTTAACGCTGTTCTCAGATGCAACGGTGAAACTCCACTTGAATGCCTCTGAGAAGGTGAAGCTTGCCCCCTTTCCATTGCCCTACGAAGACCAAGCGGAGAGACGGATAAATGTTGACAGATACCTATCGGAGTTGGCCTTTCCGAGGCAATACAACCGATATCGAATGGTTGTCGCCCAACGGATATGTTAATATCTTAGATATTTGCGTGATATTTCAGGCTTTCCAGGGAATCTCTGAGACTGCATTACTTGGCACATGAGGTCCCCGCTTCACTGTTTCCACCTCGCCATTCAATTCACCATAGGATATGCCTATTGTAGCGTGAAACTATGCCAGGTTACTGCCAGATGTATCATTCATGTTTACGAAACGATCGTGCCGAGAACTTTTTAACAATTTTTAAGAGGGATTTTGTTCTTCCCAAAGACTTTTGGATTTCGAAGAAAGTCGAAATATGTACAAATAAAGTTTCAAGCATCTTTTATTACTCTTCGCGGGGCAAGTAGGACGATAGGTGACAGATGCGAGGATGAAGTTGCTTCCATACGTTCAAGAAGTCATGAGAAAGTGCAGGAACCGCCTGAATTATTACAGGTGCATGGCTCGCACCTGTCGCACATAAAAAAAACCTGAACCGAGAGGAGGAAATGGCTGCACGAACACGAGAACGCATCTTGTCGCAGATCTCGAGTCGTCAGCGACTAGGCAGGCCAAAAACGACATTCGCACTGTTCCCAACTACTGTAAGGCCAAGATCTCGTTCCAAATTACTTTTGGCACAACCAAAGTCTCAGAGGAATGCATTTTCGGAACATAAACCGTGCCTTGAAGGCGCAGCTGAAATAGCTTTCGAGGAATGGGCTTGATTGAGCGCTTGTTAAGTGGGTGGAATGAGGGGTTTCTTGCATTCCATGCGATAACCATATGGAGTGCATTGCATAGTGCCTATACCATAACCACCTTCATGACTATGACGACGAATGGAATCGCATCCAATGATATTACCAGTCACTCATTAGATATATTTCAACTGATAAAATAAAAATGTTTACGGGCTCGATCTAACCAAAGGGGTCAGGAGTTGCAAGCCAAAGGTACACTGATAAACTCATATTTTCACGTATTCATTTGAATGGAAATTCGTCGAAGGGTCTCATGGTGTCATCCAGGAAAAACCGCCTTCGAGGGGAGGAGAACCCGTGTAGTTCACGTTCAGCTGATGCGAAGTCTCTGCACTCCCTGGGGACTTTTTTTTACAACAGTGATTCCTTCGCCATCTGTCTTCTATTATGAAAACCTTGTTTCATCTAGTCAATGCTAGATGGCTGGCCTGATAGCTGGCCAGGCCTTGTACTCGGACCCAGATTGGATCGAGCCCATAGAATTTTCATTTTTCAAGTCGATCTCTATCTAATGGTTTCCATGACGCCAGTAGGAGCGATAGATCGCTTTTGCTTCCAAATCCAAGATTTTGTTTTTCGTAAGAAAAAGGAAACCGGTATATCGGAGAAAGATAGTCTAATTATACGAATCCTCGGATGCTAAGGAGGGAGTGAGAAAATTTAAGAACCCAATATTTAACAGTTTGGCAGCTAGAGCGCTAAAAGACACACAAACGGACAGACAGACGTGCGACGGGGTACAATTTTTCGTGGCAATTTTCAATGCATTTTCCCCCGTGCGCTATATGTTAAACCTTAGTTTGGTGAACTTGCTACACCTGCTACATGGAAAATGCACTTGGGTCTAAGCATTGTTTTCAAGGCTTGTAGGAAAGTGGCTCGATAGTCCAACCACCCTATCAATGGATTTATAATATGCATCACACTTACGGCATGGTTTTCTTCTAGGATTCCTCTTCTATTCTTTTTGTCAATTTTTAGCAATGGAACTTTTCTTCTTCGCTCCTCTTACTTTTGACATCCGTTCTTTATTTTCTGCTTTCTTTTCAATCTTTTCTGCTTTCTGAGCGTAGTGGGGATTCATTGCAGAACAACTGACACTGGTACGAACAACAATCTCCTACAATTCCATACTTCAGGCCCCGTATGAGAGAGAATCGGAACCAGGAACAAAGCCAACGGGCAGAAGTGATTCGAGCTCCAAATAAAAGAAAAGAATAAAACTAAGGTAGCGTTACGATGAACACAATTAAAGCCGTGAGTGCAAAATCTGCACCGCTTGCACGATACAACCTGATCCCGATGTTCTGCCACGCTGAGTCCTGGTCCAGATAGTCAATGCACCAAATGTTACTGCCGCCCAGGTAGCGCACTTCCTTCAGCCCAGTGTCAGGTAACACAAGACATCCGACGTATGTCCGCAGTATGTCCACAGGATCTGAAGATATACTCCGGACGTACGCCGGATGTCTTGCGTTACCTGGGAGTGGCGGTTAGCTATCGGCGTGAGCGGGAAATTGCCAGAAATCCATGTCACGGACCCACAAGTTGTCTCTCCAGAAGCTGGACCTCCAGTGGCATGCCGACTCGACAAGATAGGAGTGACAAGACTCTGGAGGCAAGTGTGACATAAGGCTGCCAGTTACAAGCGGACAGCCAGCCAGTGTTGTGCGACCTGGACGGCTCCAACACGTTTTTCCTCTGACAGTTTCCTTTGACTTTTGACAGTTGACAGTCACCAGTTGGCTGCAGTTTCCTCCCCCAAAATGCAAAAAAATCAATTGAGAGCAACGCTCTCTATACAGTCCTCTCCTCATTGTCCTGGGATAATGCCTCAGACTTGGGCATTCTCCTTTTGATATCTTCACAAAGGAGGCCCATAAGTTATAGTCCAAAAAAGCTTGCGTTCTAGCCCGATCGGCCATGCCCAACCCGACCCTAGAGTCGTACAGGAACCAAATGTCAGAGATTCCTCGTTAGGTCGGGTCGGATCGGGTCAGGATGGACTTTAACAAATCTTTATTATACTTTATCTAGTCTTTGGAGTATAGAAAACCTGTATCCGGGCTTGAAGTGGGCCGGTGCATGCAATCTACACGAACGAAAATACACCACTCAACATTTGGAGTAGATCACTGTTAGAAGCAACCGTAATCTCTTAATTGGTCCTCTGCGTGATCGCACATCACGCAGTGTCACGCAGTCTGGATCATTTTTTCCCCATCCAAATGGATCTCCAAACAACTAAGTGGCTCGATAGTATAAGCATGCAATGTGTGTCATATTTTATCACCTTGATTGCTATCCACGAAATTGATAGTGATCCACATCAAATGTTGAGTGGTGTCGTTTAATGTGCAGCAGTAAAGGTAGTTAAACGGAAAGGTGGAAACTGGGCTGGAAGGTTGCATCGAGCGTCTGCTCAATGCAAATTGCATGGCACGTGCCCTTCCTACAAATTTTATCACAGGAGCAACAATCTCATTTTATGGACGAGGAGGAATGTCAGTGCCAGTACTACTTAGTCTTGAATTAGAGGTGACGACATTGGGATTTGGCATAGGTCCAGCTCGGGTGAGGGACCGAACAGTGAATTTCTGTTGGCATCGGATTTTCTATCGATTGCGGGTTGATCGGGTCCAAACTGGCCCATGCGACTCTACCGTAATCAATGAAACTTCTAACTCCGAGATGCAAGGAGCGAGACAAGGATGCAGAAACTTCTAATACCGAGAGAAAGGGATCGGAAATGTTTATTCCCGGGAGAGGAAGGGTTCGGGGATGTCCCACCCCGAACTTCAGTAATTAAACTGGAATAATAATGACAATCCTTTAATGACCCTTGATTTATCCTAATCGATCTCTAGGCAAGGAAAGGTTTTGTACGGCCAAAGTTAGACTTTTCACGGTGTCGGGCGAGGAAACTTAATCCGATGGTCTATTGTTGGGTCTCAAGTCCAAGGCAAGCGCGCAGAGGCTTTAATTATGGAAACTTCTGAATCAACGAAGCCAGTTTTGCTTCCAGTTCGAGACGGCAAAATTTCAGTAGAACTCGGTTATGACGTCCTTGTTTATAGCGAGAGCTTTGGTTATAGCGAAGTCAGTTAAAGACTGACGAAATTGACGCCATAAGGCTTCTTAGTTGTTATCATTCGTCATCAGTAATTGAAATTTCCTTCGTCGGAAACATGGCAATTGAAAACCCATACCATTCTCTTTCCTGGAATCTGCATTCAATGAGGGTCTGAGTGCGACTGCAGAGTGTGAGTGAGGAATCCTCAGTCACCGACAGATAATCTAATTTCCCGTTTTCATTCATATTTGCTAATGACATTGCGACTTGTAGACAAGGACGACAGAGAGGAAGGAGACGATACTTAAGAGCCCATGCCGACATCATATGAACCTATTCAAGTTGTGAAAGAGCTCTAACGCTTCTTTTTTTAGTTACACGAGGTTGACGCGTTAGCCGTGGACAATATGGCAGTGGTCAGGATTGTTGTACTGATGAACGTATCTTCTGGGTAACGCGCGTGAAGCAACGAAACTTCCTTGTTTAGCAAGGAGTAAGTAGACAATATAGTATGATAGATGTACCAAATGTACACCAGAGTAGTATACAGCATATTCTTGAAACTGTAGCGATGGAATATCAATAAATACGTTATGACTACGACTTTTTCTTGGTCCCTTCAATGACATTATGACCTAGTTTGACTGTAATCTAATTCAAGTCTGACTACAGTTTAGATCTTCCACGATGGGAATGCATAATCTGAAGCGAGGGGTAAGAGGTCGTGCACGACAAATCAAGGAGGCGGCATTCTTTATGGTTCGTTGCGGGTTACTCACAGAGAGCCAGTCCTCCTTGGGTAAAACGACCTCAGGGTATACGAATCGCTTGGTGCTGAGCTGCCTTGGCCGTTGACTACATTATCTCCGAAATCTCTGCAATTCGGGAAAAAGAGTTGGGGGGCGAGATAAAACAAGTGTAATTGCGAGCCTCTTATAAGGTCATCGGCAGATAGAACAAACGAAATAATTGGTATACGACGAAGGGGAGAGGATGGAAATAGGATAGTAGAAGATGAGAGCCCAGCTAGAATTTTTCCAAGGGGAGGCAGAAACACGAACCCGATGCAACCGGAGGTGCTAAGAGAAGCAATTAAGTCTCGTAGACTGGGCCGGCATTACTATGAAAATGCACCTCTCGGCCTGGTGAGCAAAGGGATGTGGGAGGTTTCGGAAGGTCTCTGCTCCTTTTGCTTGGCCCCACAGGCAACCGAAAAATTCTTTCCAACTTGTTGAATTGGTATGGTCGGAACTTTTCTTTCCTTGTAATATGAGGAAGTGAGGGTAAGTGTCTTTTATGTACTGACATAGATTCCAGCGATAACACATAAATATTAAGAAACTTCATATTCGTGCATGTCTTCATTCTTCATGTTTTAATTCTTAAATTCTACTGGTAATGTACTTTTTTTCGTAGGACTTTTTCCGAATAAAGGGACTAGGACAGAGATGAAGGAGATAAAGTATTGAACAGTAAAGGACGACAGCAGAAAATAATTTGTGTCCTTGAAACGTCAGAAGCCAGTAAAAAAAAACAGAGGTTTCTGCGAGTGATGCCGGAAACAGTGAGACATCTGTCTAATATGTGCTCAAACTCAGCCTTCCTCTTTCACTCAATAGAGATCTTCACCTCCCCGAGAGCTCGTTCCCAGCCTAACTTGTATTAGATATAGTATTTCTAGACTGAAGGACGAGGATTTACAACAGTGAGAGAGGTAAGCTGTGTCCCTTTCCGTAGGAAGCATTTGGAATAATTCAAAATTCCGTTCCAAAGTTTTCAGTGGGATTGTTACAAATAGGCGCAGGACATTTCCTGTAGCGGCTGCTTGCACATCGGTCCAATGGTAATAAATATATGTTAGATCGGGATTCAATGGAACAGTTAGTGACATCTCTGCTGGTAATTCCAAACTAACATTTTGGAGAATTTTGAAAAGGCGATCAGGTGTGACCAGATAGGACTCGTGGAGTTTTGTCCGGTGCGGGACGTTGAGAGAACTTACAGAAAATTTTTCTAAAGAAAGTTGAATTTCCTGAAATCACATAGGAAATTGGTGTAAATAGGTCGTTTCTTTGTATCTATTTCGATTGACTGATACAATCCGACCCATTGCGTCCCGTGCACGCGACAAAGGTATGAGTAAATAGAAAGGTTCCGAAATGGACGAACGAGTGCTGCTGTGCTTGGACGTCCTTATCAACTGTCATGAAAGTCTTCTCCTTTGCTACATACAAATCTATACCATCTCAATATCACCCTATTCTATCGCAAGTGTCCTAAAGCAACGCATAAGCATGGACACAGAAAAGGGGCGTTTGGGCACTTACGCCCTTTTTCTTGAGACCTCCTCCATCAAAGGTTTGTCCAATCCTTTGTCACTGGGCCTTGAGCATGACTGTCGACATCCTACCATTGGTGATATTTCAAATGTAACAGCAGTAACGACCCTGAGACGCCGAGAGGAGTGAAATTCTATATTACCAATTAATTTCCGTATTGGCGGTGATAAATCAATATTCCTAAGCATTTAAATGCATGAGGAAAATATACATGAATACTGAACTATGACAATTGTGACCATCAAGCACTTCAGATTAGCTTATGAATTTGGTGCTGGCTGTGTTCCTATGGAATTATATCAATCATTCACATGAAGCCTTCACATGGATATTGCATTTGTTGTCGTTTCCATATTTGTTTGGCAAAAATTATCACTAATGTGATATCATCTTGATATTAAAATGCTGCTTGAGTGGAGGAAGCTGGAAAGAGTAAGTCTACATCCATCCAAACCCTTCCGATATGAATTTATTTCAGAGAGATTCTTGTCACTTCGCACGAATGATTTACCTACTCGTTTATACCAGGTTGACATAATCAGTATCATTGAAATAATATGTAACTTCTGAAATATTTTACATGCAATGCATATATAATTTATGCATTGTATTCAATAATAAATGCATGTATATAATGCATTTAGATCATGTGTATTCGATGTCAAATGCATGCCATATGACTGATGTCAAGTGCAGGTGCATCAGCTTGTCTTAAGAGGAATGTTAATTTTGCGATGTAAATATGTGGACGTGTATTCCACTACATCTCCGGGTTATCTTTCTGACAAGTACAAGAAATTAACATCGTTTGCCATCTGTTGAAATCTTGGTAATACCATCATGCTGCATTGGCATCAATCCATGCCTGCGTCAGCCATTAACAGGAAAAAGGCTTGACGTCGTTGCCTTGACAAACAAGGGCGAGGGCGAAGGGGAGAGGAACGAGAGTAAGGTTGGCTTTATCCGAGTCCACATTCAGGATAGGCCTATGGGAGGCCAGCCGGCCGCATTCGCCAGAGTTCTTACTTTTTTGTGTGTCCCCTTTACGTCTTTCCTATCAAGTCTCGTCATGAATTTCTTCTAAGAATTGTCGTGCTGGATTGTGGTCGGTTTCATCAAATTACTCGCTCGCCAGCATGGGATGTGTTATATCAGTCGGGGAACGGGAGGCCATCGTTCATTCCAGGCAGATCGATAAGAAACTCAAGGAAGATGAGATCCAAGCTGTCAAGAATATCAAGCTAATCTTGCTAGGTGAGCAACAAATCAGCAAGGTTCCCGAAGCATCTGTGTTGCTGAGCGATTGTCAAGATTGTCCTGTCATTTTCTGCACAATACACCATGAGCATCAGCTTTGACGTCAACAAATGCCTTGTTTGTTCACGAAATATAGCGGGTTTGAATGCTAACCAAGAATGCGGCCATAATCAGCATTTAGTTTCCAAGGTTACCCGGTTCACCGAGTTGAGTACGGGAGTTGATCCCGCCCATTTGGTGAACCCGTCAGTCGGATCCACTGCATCACATGCTCCACTTCTTGAGTTCAACATCGTGATCCATCAAATTCTAACTCTGGGTTAAAATGGTTTCAAATGAATTCTTGTCTTGAAAGATTTGCGAAAATTGCTCATGATTGAAAATTGCTGACTCAGTAAGGCAGCTCGCTCAATATTAAACGAATGAAGACTCATTGCGATTGCAATAAACCAGTGGGAAGCTATGCTCGTTCCCATATACGAGGTATGTTTAACCCCGCAGACAATTTTCCGTCTTGGAAGAAGGCGCCAGGAACAAGGCGAACCAGTGCGGAATGATCAACCGGGAACTCGTTCATCCACGAAATGACGCCTTTACTATCTTGGCAGATATTATTTCCTTCTGATTGAGGTGAAATCGAAGGATTAATAAACCCCACCTTTGCTTAGTTTAAAACGGTTCTAGATCCGGTACGATTCGTCATGCGGATGTCCTCAGGACGATTGCTCATTTTCTTTACCAGGTGCTGGGGAGTCTGGGAAGAGCACAATTGTGAAGCAGATGAAGTAAGCTCATGAATTTGTAAATTCTCTCTTCCCCTTCCAGAAGGGTTAATGCTTTAGGCATGAATAAGCCTAGATTTCAAGGGTTCTCTCTTTCTCCTCGCTCTTCGTCAAAGCCAGTGGCGTAACTAGGGGGGGGCAAGTGGGGCAGTCGCCCCGGGCGCCACAGTCCAGAGGGCGGCAAAATAGCGTTTCAAAACATTTTTTATTTCAAAGAAGCAAACTTTCGGCAAATTTTTTCATTTTGTCCATTTTGCCGCCCACTGGCAAAATCNGAGGATGGGTGAATTTGCCCACAATTTTTGGAAACTAGGGGGGTCGAGGATGAACTTTGGCATTGCTGTAGCTCTGGCACTGCGACAGAATCATAAGAGTTTCATTCAAAACGTTCAACGGTAATGTTATAATGGTAATGTTCATTTTCTAGTATGAATGGCAACTCCCAAATTGCTCCCAGATTACTGAGAATTGAGGGACAGAATTAGACCCAAACGTAGTTCCAGAAGTTTATTTTCCCTAATCATTTCCAGGATCATCCACGAGAGCGGATTCACGCAAGAGGACTTCAAACAATATAAACCTGTGGTATATAGCAACACGATCCAGAGTTTAGTGGCCATCTTGCGAGCCATGCCCAACCTTGGCATCCCCTTCGGAAACAACGAACGCGAGGTGAGAAATTCCGTATTCATGGACTCTATGCAGGGTAAGCGTTGCCGAGAATGAACGCGATATAAGATGAGGATCGGCATTTTCTCATTTTTCAACTCTTGCCGGGGAGCACACGAGTTTCTGATCGTTATAGGTCCGTTGAGATTTGCACGACTCCTTGAACCCATCCATCAAAAGCTCTTTGCTCATGAATAATTCAATCCTGGAAACTTGTCTACCCCGAAGACTTAGCCTCGACTCGAGGGTTTGCTCCTGTTTAAGCTTCGGAAACATTCACTCGATTAACATTCCAGGTCAACCTAATATGCATGATACACGTCTACGATTAGGCTGTTGAAAGGAGTACCCAGAAAATAAAAAGGAGGAGCCAGGGACTCCAGTGTTCACCACCGACTGGAAAATCGCCACAATGAAGAACATTGCATGTCTGTGTAACTATTAATACATCACTGCGTGCACATCCGTTCACGTATCCCGGTGAAGACGGATGAGGGGATGGTGAAAGGGAGAATGTACATTTGAAGAGTATGGGTCAAATAAACACAGCCATTTACCTCACCCCCTCCGATTTCCATGAAATTTGCCGAACACAAGGTTGAGGCTATTGAAAAAACCATCCAATGCCAAATTCCAGCTCTCTACCTCAAGTACTTCCTGAGATGTAGCAATATGAAAGTAGTATAAAGTGACCAATTTTGGGTCAAGTTGTCATCGATTAAGTGCGCATAACTTTTGTTCTAATCAACATAGAAAGCAGATATTGGCGTCATTTTAAAGGTCTCTTCGCGATCTTTCAAATGATATGCCACTTTAGGACCTTTAATTACAGAAAAAGGTCATTTTTATTTCCTTCGAAAAATTATCGTACTATTGCCAGTTCTTTCTGCGTTAGTGCTCAAAATTTCAACTCGGGAGTGGAATCAGGAGATACGAACAATAATGTGGCAGAAATAGACAAAAATTCTGAAGAGAAATAAATATCTGGATACATCCAGTTTCAACAAAATTTAGTCAGAATAGAATTGTCTGAACTATCAGGAGTACTCTAGAAAGTTATTAAAGTGTTTGAAGCGTCCATAAAAAAAAATTGTGGAACGTTCTGGAAAGTTTTAGAGGTATTCCAAAGTTCCAAAATCCCACCAAAAATGTTTAGAAATTGCACTCTCCTTTGGTTATTTACAGGCTCCCTCAGCATTGCTTCATCCGTTTATGTCTCAGTTTCTAAGTTGGTATACATCACCTTGTGTGCTATTCGTCCTCATTGTCCCTGATTGGGAAATGAGAGAGATGGACGAACTGCAGGGGACGATTTCCTGTTGCAACCCATTTGGCAAAGCAAAATATTCATCCAAGAAGAATCTGAGGCCAGTCTTGCCATGGATGTGTAACGAACTCCCTTCTCTACCATTTGGAGCCAAGATATGTGATGGTTGCAGGAAGAAAATTTCCCGAATATTGATGTTATCAGGAACTGAGTCGAGTACATCATCATCTATGTCAAGTCAATAAGAGCCTAGTTCAAGGAGTCATACTAACGTGGTTGATAAGTCTCCTATGAGCTAAATAGGACGTTATAATTCATCAAAGTTTGCATTCGATTGGAGAGTATCCTATTATCATAAACTTGCACAAGCCAAATATCCAGAGGAGAAGTTGAAGAAGATTGGGGGTGTTCTGAAGAGGAAGTTACTTAATCAGATGACAGAGGTGATGATCAAAGGCTAAGTCAGAAAATGAAATCACCACCCAACTGAAAGAAAAATTCCGAGCGTCCACAGAGGGAAGTGAGACGGTACAAGTCCTGACTACTTCCACGAAGTTGGAGCATTTGGATTAACATTAACATTAAAGGTTAATTTGGTTCTCTTCCACGAAAAATCATCTACTTCTCTGATGGGTCTACTCCGCACCACAAAAATCGGAAAATTTTCCTTAATCTGTGCCGTCAACTGGCAGGCTTTGGTTTTCCAAGTGAGAGGCACTTCTCAGCCACCTGCCACGGAAAAGGAGTGTTTGACGGAGTTGGAGGGACAGTAAAGAGGTTGGCTTCAAGTGCCAGTTTCCAACGACCATGCAGCCAACAATGATGCATCACCAACTGTTCCAATTGGCAACTAAGAATATCTCATTCATTTTTTTTATTGCAGCTTGGAAGCAGAACCGGAATACGGATTATGAGCAACATTATGCCTCAATTTGGGTGACGAAATGCATTTATTATTTGCACAGGGTATAGCTGATCAGTGAGCTGTTAGCCATGGCGTCAAGAAGAAAGCTAAGGTACAACAATAGCAGCAATCCAAAGGAGGGATTAAAAGTAATTTCCCAACTTTGGGTATACATTGTTCGTACCGAAGGAGGCCATGTGATGCACAATAAGGGATCGAGATTGGATTAAATTTGATTAGGATTTCAAGATGATCCATATACCTGGCGGGTATGGCAGAAAACGATCCTTAGCCATCACTTTTATTTGGATTTGAAAACACAAAACTTGGGCAATGTGTTTTCGTTGGGCAGAATTTTTTGGAAATGGTAGTTGAAGGTGAATGGTAAGATTTTGCGTGTCTACCTCAGCAATTATTACAGAATTAAGATCAAAATTGGCATAAATCAGTACTCTCTCTATCAAATTAATTTAATTGATCACTCAAAAGTTAAATTAAACTTGATATTTTAATTTGATCAAATTCCAATAAATCTACGCAAATGTTGCAACTGAACCTTTCTAAGCATACTTCGGAACATGTTTTAAAATAAACAAAAGGTTTTATCCTGGACATTGCCTCTGAAACATCAAACTATGCTATTATAGAAAAGCCTTCGAGTCGCGGAAAAACCACACTCCCGAGGGCAAAGCGCGCGCTCAAAAACTCACTCCTCAACAGGTTAATCCCCTCCTCCCTCTGGGAAGGCTAAGTATTGTGATTCCTCATCTGACGAGGGGAGGCTGAAAAGTTCCCGGACTTTCATGCAAGCAACTGAATTTCGGACTTTTATGCACTACTTCCACCAATTCAACGTAATCACTCTCAAGCAATTCATACGTCTTCCATTGCTTCACTGAATCGAGAATTCCGACAGCAAATTTATTGTTCATGAATAATTATCACCCACTGTCTTTCTTATGCGGGGTCCTTGACTCATATCGAGAAATAAATACCCAGATTTTCAGTAATGCACTGCAATAATTAGCAAATATTTAAGAGCAAGCTCAAGTAAGCCAATTTGAAAAAGAGTCGACTTCATTCAATGGTGTGGTACTGCAAGGCAAAGTCAGCCTTATATCGCTCATGTCATCACCTGGGCAATCCATGGCAATGGTTAAGAACTCCACCCCGCCCCCTTATTTCAGACATTGCTCCATTTCTTCGCAAAAATAAAAAATGTCCTGCATGGAAAGAGATGTGAGTCAAGGACTGACCTGACATCAGTCATAAAACCCACACAGCACAAGCATATCCCAGGGATGACCCAAGGAACCATATACCACCCATACTACCTATTTCCTACCACACAGGATAACCCATTACTTACGAAGATGCCTATATTTAATCTTGGAATACCTTATCTTAAGTTCTTGACCGATTGGAAAGTGATCGTAAGGAGGGAGGAAAATCCTGGTCCTGAAAAACCTCCAATAAAGGAGACACATCTCTAAGGAATAAAACTAAGCACTTTTACACGAAAAGCCATGGAAGAGGTCTTTAGACCCACGCCTTCTAAAAATATGGGCTCAGGTCTCCAACCAAGATGGTTGTATCCAGACATGCCCATCAGACATCTTTAATGAGAATATAACGGAATAAATAAGAATAACTTAACTTTTCCACTCTCCCTTGTGGCAGTTTTGACAGACTGAAGATGTCTTAAAGAGATTCCTTTCGGGATATCCAGAAGCATTCGACAAAGGTTGCATTAAACATAGCCCGAAAGGGATATCTCTAAGATATCGACTGAAGACGTCAAAAAAAAAAACATATCTAAGATGTCTCGAAGACATCTTCTCGAAGACATAAGTTGCCCGTGAACGACTTAAATTTGCTAACTTGCGAATGATCACATTGTCACAGGTTCGGTGTGTGCTTTTTACTATTACTCTTCGGAGGCTGGCAAATTATTATGATTATGTGATACCGATCCCTGTGCAATAAGGTTGGTGGAGGAAGTAAGTGGTAGCGGGTGATTCGGACCCAGGCAGTCTCGATCACTCTGGCCCACGGCCTTAGTATTTGATAACAAGGAGTCAGTCACTATACACCCTGAGCCTTTTGATCACTGATTATTATAACATCAACAGAGTAATTTAACAATATTAATAACCATGTAGATATGGAGGCAATGCACTTCTCACATCCTGGGATGTACTGAAGGAAGTCAGGACGAGTATGCCCCTCACTGGCGGGTAGTCTCTGGAAAGCTTGTGTTGCTCGTCTTCTCCAGATACAACTGTTCTGGGTGTCCGCCCGGTCTGGAATCCTCAGGCACAACTTCTCCGTATAACTGGCGTGGAATCCCCCTCTAGTGCGGCTTCGGACCCCTTTTTAAAGCTTGTTCTTGCCCTCGGGCTTATTTCAAGCCCATCACAACATGATGATTTTCAAATTGATCTTCGAATACCCCTGAACATGGCAGTCATATTCACTTTCAAGTTTACCTTTTTCGTGGACGTATATAAAGTGAGTTTATTGCATTGACAGTGTTTTTCACTCGAGTCAGACAATTTTTCAATTGACTCAGAGTCTCAGGCACACGTGCACGAGACGTTCCTCATGCATGAATGTCGAAGTCAAGTGAAAATGTATCTAATTGAAGTGAAAAACACTTTAGCTGTACATAATTGCTCTCATTCCATATGTAGAGTTTGATGCACTCTTAACATGGCACGGCATATTAATGGAAGCAACCTATATATTCTTGATTGCTTGACATTGAATAAGGACCTGACATTTAAATAGGCCTAATTCTGCGCTAATTTTATTAATCCACCATTTATAATATGACGACCACGCAGGGCAGTAATCTTGATTAATATACTTTAAACTTGACTCAGCGGTTGCAATGAAGAATTTCGCACGACGGTTTTGGCATCGTGAACTGACATGACGAGCGAAAATGGCGTCACCAGTTGGCTTCATGGCTTCCTAAGTTCCGACGTTTTAACTTACCCGATTGCAGGGTTGAGTGGTTCATACTGTTGTTTGGTTGCAAGTCCTCACATTATGCCTTGCCCATTATAATCATGGGCTAGGCCTAAATTTAACCTAATCTACGTTAGCTTGGCTAATCCGAAGGTTTGAGCTGATTCAGGCAGTGAAAATTATAATAACAATAACAGTGCCTTTGTTCGGAACACACATAATAGTATATATAGATTTTATCATGGTAAAACCTTAGTCGGTTGCTAGGCCCATGAAATAAAACTTGGAGGAGCGCGATTGAAAATTGCAAATAGCAGAAAGTCATAGACTGCAGGCCAATCCAAATGTTTGTCGTTTTCCTTTGTACTTCATTTGAACCTGAAGGAAAACATTACATGATGGGCTGGTGCATTGTCTTGGTGGAGATGACCCTTTTTTTTTCTATTCCTGCATCACTGCTAGGTCTCTACTTTTGATAATAGGGAAGTCAGACAGACATTTATGTGCCAACAAGTGCATATATGTCCTGGAATTGCAGTCTACTATGATAATTTGGAGTGGAAACCTCTGGCAATGAGAGGAATACCATAATCTTTTACACTATGTGGTTACCTAATTTAGACAACGACCTCTTCATAGAGGAGCACTCATTCTTGTCTTTGCTGCTGTGTCGTATAGTCATCTCTTTAGATTTCAAGACCTCCTAATGAAGTGAGCAGGAGGGATGAATATGGAGCAAAGTTTCCTTATTTAAACCCATGAAAGGTTGAATTCATATCTTGTGAACCAAATCTTGGAGACTCCTGAGTCATCTGCTTGGCAATTCTTAAATCTTCATTGCCTTTATGCACCATGAGGATCACATATCATGCATCTGTAGTAGTCACTGGCTGCCCTTGAGGGAGACTCATCCTCAAAGTTTAGTTAGCTTTTGTATGTTAGGAACCTACACCTGCTCTCCATGCACTCCTGTACTTCCCAAGCTTCAATATACAGGGTGGGCCGAAAAAAACCACCCCAAATTTGAAGCTTAATAACTTGGACCCTGTTGGGCCAATATCAGTTTTTAAAACAGCAAAATGAAGCTTGTTCAATTTTCTTTTGAACAATATATCATTTTGGGGGGTTTGCTTCAGAGAAATGGCCGTTATTACAGTTTTAAAAAAAGTGACAAAAAATTTTCCCAAAAACAGCTTTCCTGAGTTCTTTCCAATGCTGCGTGGTTGCTGTCGCCTGTTTCTCCCTCGCGCCCCTGCATGATAAAGATTGGTTGATGAGAGATCATGCGATCATGAGGCGAGTAACATGAGGCTGTTGTAGATTGTGGAGGAGGACACATTGAACCATTTTTGGGTCATTAAAAAGGTCTGTGTGTGTGTGAGTGATAAATTCGAGGTTGAGGAAAAGGAACTTGGAGGTAAAGCCCATTTTCAGGAAATTTTTTTATCACTTTTTTTTAAACTGTATTAACGGCTATTTCTCTGAAGCAAACCCCCCAAAATTATATATCATTCAAAAGAAAATTGAACAAGCTTCATTTTGCTTTTTAAAAAATTGATATTAGCCCAATGGGGCCCAAGTTATTAAACTTCAAATTTGGGGTGGTTTTTTTTTGGCCCACCCTGTATATGATACCTATCAGTGTCTATGCTGACATCATCTGCCCCTTTACTATGCACACTACCCTGTTCCTACTCTAACCTTTTAACTGTTGAGTTTCCTTTTTAGGTGGCACCCCTTTAGCTATGCTATTTCAGGCTATCGTCAATTATATGAAATATAGTATTAATTTGAATTATGCTGATTTACCTTATTAATGAAGGTTATGTCTTGATGTCACATAAGCATCTAATTGACAAAATTCATAATGTAGTGCATATAAATCAAGAATGGCACCTCCTTGAAGTAGCTCCCATATATATACAGGCATAGCAGTGAAAGGGTTAAGTAAGAGTAAGGAGCAATATAATATTCATTTGAGCATTGAAGATGTCAGTGGGACTTCCACAATTATATTTTGTGCCTATAGATCCCTCCCCCCCTACATACCATGGACACTGTAGTCCCTCTCTTCGTCCTTGCATCATTGTCCCTGGTGGAGCTGCACTTCTGCATGTATCCACAGGTGTGTGGTGCCTTGTTTCCTTCCTGTATGGTGAAGACAGACTCTCAGGATGGAAACAGTGGGATTAGGTTCCTATTCTTTTAGTAATTGAGTTTGCGAAAATTGTTAATAGATCTGGATTCATCTGGACTATTCCCATATGTCCACAAGTGAGAAGGAACTGTCAATCCTCAAAGCATTACCCTTGCTTACTGCCAGCTCATTACTCAAAACAAATCTTCCTTCTATGGTTATGATTGGCAATACCTCGTTGTAGTGCCACTCTTGATAGCTGCCATCTGCCAACACCGTCATTTGTACAAACATCCTTTCTTCCAATTAAATCCTTCTAGATTTTGTACCATATATATTGCAACCATTTTCCTGTACTAAATGCAGCTCAATGTTTCTTGCTAATGTGAGAAGTGACTCTTTGCTGTGGAATGGATATACAGAAGTGGTCTGCAACATGCGACCTGTGGAAACCCAATTGAATTGCACATCATTGTCTGACAATTGGTGTTTGGCTGCACGTTTGACATTAGAGGGTCATTAAAATCTTCACCATAATGACTCATAATAGATGTTGGGCTGAATGTGCAGCCCCTGGCCCCCATGAAATTCAGTCGCTGACTACTGGTATACAGGCCATTGAAGGAAAAAAATACCAAGGACTTTTAACTTAAATATGTCCACTCACACTGGAGCCATTTTTGTTAACCATTCACCATGCTTACATAAGTATGCTTCCAACTGATTCTTAAAATTTCATCCACATTTGTTGAGCCAAAGCTGTTATACTATTAGTCATTTTGAAAAGAAGTTAGACCTTGAGATTGGACTAGAGCTCCTGCTGGTTGTGGCATTTCCATTTATAGTCCTCAATACCACTTCAAGCTCCTTTTCCAATCAAATTTATTCTTTGGGCTGGTTGTCTCCTGCAAATGATTTTCATAAGCTTATTTCCAATTAATGGGATATGAATCAATGAGTGTCAATCCAAAGAGGTTTCTCAAAGTTCATTGGTTTATGTCATCCTGAGTCTCCATGGTATTGCAAAAAAGACTGATGACATTGAGTATATCTAATGAGTTCTCAGGTTCTCAAGTTCTCTTGCCAAATTTGCTGAGGATGGAGCATGTCTTCATTTATTTGAAAATCAAAAAGACTGCGAAATCCATTAATTCACATCAAAGTCATGAGTAGTATTCTATGACAAGTCTAGCTGGAAAAATGGACAATTCTTTTAAAGAAGCAATTAAAAGTCCAAATGTCCTTGGTGGAAGCACTTTAGATTGATACATGTTGATTCATGTGCTATTCAATGAGAATAAATAGGCTCATCTACCAGAGATTACCAGCCCAAAGAATGAATTAAGTAAAAAGGAGTTTGATGATGTCTCAATGACCAGGAAGGATAGTTCTTGACTGCCCTCCCTACTACCAGCAGGACTCTTGTCCATTCTCAATGTCTAATCTCTTTTTAATAATTACTGATGGTATTGGTATGGCATCAACTCAAAAAATTTAGATGAAATTTTGAGAATCAGATGGAAACATACTCATGTGGGCATGATGAATGTTATGCGAAAATAGTTCCAGTCTGGGCTGGGCATTCAGGTCAAAAGTTGTTGCTCTTTATTTTTGCAATACTCTGTATATGGATAGGAGAGGTATAGAGAATCAATAGAACAAAAAATGGCAATATAAGCTACACATCCATTTAGTCAGTTTGACCTTCAGAGGTTCCACTCATGTTATGCCAAAATTGGTGATGGCCAACAGTGGCATTAGATCAAGAGCTGACTGTATTTTTTTTATTTAAACAAGAAAAACCGGAATGGTTACTATGTGATGGGGGTGGTAACTTTGACACACAGAAACATGTATATGCTATGGCAGTGTGCTATGGGTAGAGAGGCAATGCTTGATAAATTCTTTCTCCTATTTCTGCCTTTTGTTATATCTTTAATCCCACTGCAGATGTAAGCATGGAAATGAGATTCCACTGGGCAATGATGAGGGGAAGGCTCTACCTGTATCAAATTTGCTGCCTCTGAACTAGGTAATTTGTTAAGGAAAAGAGGTTCCAAAGACGCCTTGTATTTCTATATGTGGCTGCTTACAGGATTTGCCTTTCATGAGGCCAGGTCAATTAGGCAAGACTAGAAAGCCTCTCCTTCCTTGGAGACAAATATGCAATTGTATTCTTAACCTTGCTCACATCTTACTCTGGCTCCTTGACTTGAAAGTCCAAAATGAGTGCATTTCCTTGTTAATGGGACTTCAATCTGTTGGTTGGAACCTAGATAATATCCATAGTACTGAATTCCCAAAACTTTGGTAGTGATCTTGATATGTAAGTTATCAGGAGCAGAATGCTCAAAGCCCATGCCTGATAGAATTCCATTTAAAATTTATTCCCTAGTAAATATCACCCAAATAGTTTAGTTGCAAGTAGTGTATTGGCAATGGTTGCACCTGTTTCTGAAATTTTGCATCAGCAAAGCAGAAAGGGATTTTTGTGCATTCTGAATTTATTTTAATCCTTGGAGGGGTGCTGAAGACATGCTTAAAAGCTGAACTGTTGCTCTTTCAGTGGAGGACCACTCCAAGTGGTCCTCCATTGAACCATGTGATTTAAATTATTTCTGTACCACAAGTCATATTGATAATGTTTAGGCAACAAATCAATCTGACATTGAGCTTTCTGAAATTAATGCACCCAAAAATGAAAAATGTAAAGCTTATTTTGCACTTGTCTCTAAATTGGGGCAAACATCCTCCTGAAATTTCATGAGCTTTGTTACCATATTATTATTGTTATCTTGTAAATTTGGTGAAATTGGAAAATTATTTATTTTTTATATGAAGGGTCTAAGGTCCAATGCCTTCAATTTTTTAATTATACAATGGGTGTACATGAATATGAGCTTAAAATGAAATATGCAAGATAGTGTTAAAAGAGACCTTAAAAAGGAGTCAAAAATGAACAGTTTATGACAAATAGCTGAGGAGTTATTTAAGAAAATCTGATGGAGGTCAGCTAGACCAACTAAAATAGGTCAGAATTTTGTGACATCGCCATGGACACACTTTTGGTCAGAAAATTTTTTTTTTTGGAATTGTTGTTTTGAGCCAAACACTACCTCTACACCAAATTTCAACAAAATCGCTGATGGTCAACCAAGAAATCATGGGAAATTCGGTCGATCTGACATGGAATCACCCATACACCCTTTTGACATGCTTTTGAAGCTATTTTTGTTTGAGTCTGATTCCAAGTCATTATTGTGAAGAAAAAAAAAAGTTTTAGAGAATGTTCTTTCCATAAATGCTACTGATCTGGCTGTTGCAGTTTGGAAAATGTTGCAGTTTGAAATGGTATAGTGACTTATTGGACACCCTGCATAGTTCTATCATATCTAACCTGTTTGAACCTTAGGAGACTTATGACATGAAAGGTTTTCTTGATTCTACAGGTTGTGCTGTCCTGCATTGTTGAAAATGCTGCTGACTTAATTTAATGCTCGTTTGAATTTGATGCCCGTGAAGTGGGATCATTGTCTTTCCTGCTTGTGTGGAAGATGGAGAAAGAAGTTGTTCAGTGCTCCTTCAATCCAAATGCTAAGGAAAGTGCAGGAGGGAGGCAGCTGAAATATAGAGATGGCATGAGTTTGAGCGGGAATTCTCGTAAGCGGAGCAGGAGGACTTCAGCTGCTGCAAAAATCAGCCAGTGCCGAGAAATATGTGTGGACCTGGAGACTCCTGATTCCATTCTTGTCCACACAAATCTTCGGGATCTGATAAACAAGCATACTTTTGCAAGATTGCCTCCATTGTATCAGTACCAGCTCATCCAGCTTTTACCAGAAGTAGACAGAGTTCTTGGTCCTGATCATACTTTACGGTGAGTTTGTCCTCCTCTCTACTTCTCATTATACATTTGCAAAGTGGGGATAATTGCATCGTCACACATGTAATTTGGACCTTCATGCAGCTTGAGCTCATCAGCACTGAATAATGAGTTCTTTGCCCGGGCATGTGAGGACTGGCAGAATAGACTTGAGCAAGGAGAGCTTACTCCAGAACATCAACAGAAGCTCAAGGTTGAAGCAGAAAAAAGAAGAGGAAAGCTTGACCCATGGAAGGTAAAAGGAGCTATCCTGTATTCTTTTTTTAACAGGAGGGACTGTGTAACGTTTTTGAAGCATGAAGTTCATTTTATTCATATTGTGGTAACATGAAGTCAGTTATATTCAAAATACTGAAATGATGAATATTTTTCATTGCTGAGTCATTTTGTCATGGATTTGCTTCATGAATTATTAGTGAAAAAATTTTGAGAGTGAGGAGGAAAATGTTTATTGTTTAGAATTACTTGAGTGGAAGTACTTTAAGCTTAGAAGTTTGACATTATTATTCAAGCAAGTCTTTAGTGTGGATCATAATGCATCAAATAGTATTTTATCTCATAAAAAGGGATGAATCAGTTTTCCAACATTTTGAGTCAAACTTGCTGAAATGCTATCATCCCTCACAGGTGAAGCATTTTGAGCCCATTTGGGGGCAGAAGAGTGCAGATGAAGAACAAGATACTTTCACGTATCGCCCATCCTCATCCAAGGCAGCAATGAAGATCAAGCCTATCTTGAAGAAACCAAAGCTGTTGACTTCAGGGAATGACCCCCAGATAGATTACAGAGTAATAGTAGATGTTGCTTCCCCAAGCACATCTCAACTTGACTTGCAAGTTCAAGTGCCTCCAAATGTTTCATGTGAGAAAACTTCAGAGGAGAGCCATGCTTCCGCTCCTTCTTCTCCCCATGACAAAAAACACAAAGAGAAATCAGAATCTGTGACAGGAGAGGTTTTCTGCTCTAATCAAGAAAGTGTTCAATATTCCATCAGTTCTCTCCCTGAGGAACCTGAAGAAAAGGCACCTGAAGCATCCTCTCCTGATTTGGCATTTCTGGACAGTGGTACAGCACATATTGAAGCATCTCCTTGTTCTGACTTCCTATCCAGATCAGATGAGATGCTTGACTCTGTGTCCATTTCTTCATCAGATGGTAAGCATTCATGCATCAAAACATGTAATGGATCAAATTTCTTGCCCTTATTTTTGAAACTACCATTTAGCTTCTGATATATGGATTGCCCTATACAGGTATGGATAACATCTGTTTTGATTTTACAAATTTTAAAAGGCTCAAGGAATGATGGAATTTGTTTCATGACTTGCCTCCATCTCTGATGCTATGATGCCCAGGGCTCAGCGTATGGAGTTGGTCCCTTTTTTAGGCCTTTTTTCAAAAATGCTTTTTTATCCTACATTTTATCTGTAAACTTATTTGCTGAATATGTGAAATTACGGAGGGGAGTTCCAAAACCAGTATTGACTCATAACTTTTAGAGAGGGTTACTTGGAACATTGTTTCAAATGATTGGAGAAAAAATTTTCATTTCTTCTATGGTGTACAGTTATGGGCTTTCTATGGTGCAGTTATTCATGACCAAAGTTGGTCCACTTTTAGTGAGGTATTCCTTTGAATTGTAGTCAGAATGATCTTCTTGGGTTGATTCCATTTGCCAAGGATGAGAGGTTGTCATGAGCCAACAACTTCACACAGGAGAAAGCAAAATCCTTCTTTTTGGACTTGGAGCATATTTTGGTTGATCTTGCTCTTGATTTCACTGAGGATTTCAGCCAAAACCTATGTGCAAATTTTCATGGGGAATCCAAATTTTTTCTTGCTAATTATTCCATTGAACTCATGACAACTGTGTGAATCTGACCATCCTTTTTGCTTTGATATACCCGATTCTGGATTTAGTTGTTTTTCTAGATTTATACTCAGAACTGTAGTTGACAGAAAAAGTGCATGTTGTGCATTACATCCAGTAGCATGCAGTTATCTGTGTACAGCTTGCAAAGAAGGAAAAAAATTTTTAAAGGCAATGAAACGAAAAGGTATGGACTACTGAACAGAGAATCCAATTTTAATTGGATTGGTGGCAGGAAAAAAACTATAAATGTACCTGACAACTCTTGAGTGATCATTCCCTTGTGTTCCCTGTGAAGCAAGGGGAGGAGAGTAGCATGTCTCAGTCCAGAGCAAATGCAGCTATTCTATATAGGCTTGTATACTACATAGTCCAGTTTGCATATTTAAAAAGGCAGATTTTAAGAATTTGTGAATTTAAGTCAGCATGAAGTTTTTTACCTACATTGTAGTTCATTGAAATACTATGACCATTGAAATTGAAGTATCCCTGCAGCATATAATAGCATTACTGTGAATTTGGGCTGACTTGCTATGTTCATTTTTGTATTTTCTTTGTGTTTTTCTTTTACAGAATACTTGTGTTTCAGGCATTTATAGTCAGCCATACTTTGAAAAATTATAAAGTGGATCCAAAATTTTGCTTAATCAATTTGAAATTGCTTTATGTGACCATAAGGTATAGACAGGTTGGCTCAGATCCATTGGCCATGCTTTTAAATGTATTTTATTGAAAAGTAGTTATAACAAATTTGAAGTGCTTCTTCTGCTTGATAATTTGCATAGAAATGCAGATGGCTCATTTTTGGTGTAAATTTAGTAAATATGCTGATTACCATTTACTTGCAGTGCAAAAATGTTGAGCTATTAGGCTGTGTTGCACAAAATGCAGTAGAAGTAGAAACATTAATGAAATAGTAGTTGCTCCTTGGGCAAGTGGACAAAACTGGGGGTGCTTTGAGCCACTATGTATACTGCACTGAACAGAGTGCATGGACAGAACTACTCTTGCCCTAACCCTATCCCTCATCCTGGAAGGTATAATTGCCTGGGGTAAGTGGAACCCCAGGGCTAGTGGGAACCCCTTTGTTTTTTCAACTTACATTAGCTATAAGGGAAAGTTACCTGTTTTTCCATAGCAATCATATAGTAAACTATCTTGCACAATATATCCCACCCTCCTTTACTGGACATTTTTTTAATGCCAGGGACAAAAGCCCAATCATGGCAAACAGAAGTGACACAAGAGTGCATGGCTGATATTTTGAATAAGGCTTAGAGCCACCTTGAAGTGAGTTTCCTTGGAAAGTCAATGTTCAGCCAAAAACTCAGACTATATTACTGAATCTGTTGGGTGAGTTAGGTACTTTTCTGCTAATACTCAATTCATAAGGGGAGCCAATTTGCCCCAGCAAAATTCACTATGCTGGGCAAGTGGGTACCCTCCATCTGGGGTAAGTGGGACCCCCCTCCATCCATCACCAAACCATGTGGACATGAGTGATTGGCTGACTGACACTAATTCTAATCACGTTCTAGATAAGATAAGATGAAATTTCTTTTTGAGATGCAATACAAAAGTGACTATGAAGGAAAAACTCAATGGGGAAACTTTGGGGAAAGTATGAATCTTTTATTAATTGCTGATACCCTAATTTTAGCAGTGATGTCACATAATACAAAATTACTTAATGCAATAATGAAAATTCCAAAAATCGAAAGAGTTTTAATGATATAGTTGATCAACTGCACACATTTTAGATGAATTTCACATTCACTATCATCAACAAAATAAGCCAAAGCAAGGCTATCAGCAGTTATTGAAAATTTCATATTTTTAAATTGCACAAGAGCAAGTTGCACTTGAGTTTATTTAGAATTTACTTTTATTCTCATTTAACTTTTGCTGGAAATAAATGTTTGCTGCAAATTATCTTCCAAAGATGCAAAATCAACAGGATGACGTGCATATCTAGGAAGTTTCAAATAGATTATTTCTTAATTTGCTGTCTGGAATGGGAAACATCCCTGAGGTTGAGCTTCTCATTGTCAAAAATGTGTTTTGTTGACAGGTTGCATGCAACAACTTTTGCTGTTTCAACAGTAGCTTTTAGAGAAAAACAAGGATTTATATCAATCACTCAAGACTCATGGTTATACGCTAGTCACCCTAAAATTCAATTAAGTAACTTCTATACAAGCATTTCTGAGAGGGGTCCAACTTGCCCCCAAGTATTAGGGCAAGTGGGAACCCCTGACCAATTTTATAGATGTAATTATAATATCTGATATAAAATCTTAAGTGTTGATATTTACCTGAAAAATTTTGAAGTGGATGGTGATTTTATTTGTCCAATCTGACGTCTGTTCATTTGTAGTTGAAGCGCCTGTACTAAATGGAACTTGTACTGTTGTGAAAATGGGGTCCCACTTCCACCAGGCAACTATACCTGAAATGACTGGAAGTGATAATCAAAATACTTTCTTGACTTATAAATAATTATTTGATCAGAGTGGGTATATCAGCATCACTCCTTGCAGAATGGTTTTGATGCAGATCATTGATGAAAATTAACTTTGGGACCCTCTGAAAGTCAAGTATGCCTGAACAAAAAGGCTAGGTAAAATGCTAGCACAAACTCAGGAAATCAGTTACCATACCAGTGAAGACAGTTGTGCTTTTCAGAGGAGGTTTGTATTGAAGTTTTTTATGCACTAATGTTAGATTTTTATGGTATTTTGTGAGATTGATTCAGAAATCCATTTAACTTATTATCAGTATAAACTTTCCTCTATTAAAAAGGATTCTACTCCATGATGCACAAGAACCCATGTAACCCCCCCACCTTTGCTTTTGTTTTTTGAGAAATATTTCAGTCATGGTACCTGTGAATGTAATAATTTGTTCCAGAAGAATCCAAACCATGTTACTTACTACTACTACCTATAGCCAAAGTAAACATATGACCAATATTACTCAGTTTTGGCTCATTTCTGTTATCAGACTTCAAGTACTATCCTGTATCAGCAATTGTCTTATAATATTTATGTAATGAAAGTAATGTGAGGTGGGACTACAGGGAAAATGTGATGCCATTCTTTTTTCTTCTTCTTTTTTTTTTTTTACAGACGTTCCAGAGATTTCCCCCAAAGCATCAGAGTTACCTGATACCATGCCACTCAACTCTCTAATAGAGGCTAGTGAGGGGCATATTTCTTTGCACAAAAGAGAACTTCCTGATGCTCTAAATGAATCTCCACAAGATTCTTTCATTGAGACGTCAGATATGAATACCAGTTTACAATCTGTGGTTGAGGAAATGCCTGATTCAGAGGTGCTAGCAGTAATGACTGCCAAATCCCCTGACCTCTCCAATAATAAAGAGGAAGGTGAAAAGTCAGACTTGAGAGAAGAGCCAAGAGACAGAGGGGAATATGAGTTTGCCTTGTCTCCTGTGCTAATGGGTGCCACTGAGGTATCATCCATCAGTTCTCCTGAAAACTCTCTGGATCAAAGTGCAGCTAACTCAAGGAAGAAAGAGGATTGTAAGTCAAATGAAGAAAGCTCCAACATGCAAACAGAAGAGGAAGATGAGGATAACATTGAGGGTGTATTTTCTGAACTCATATCATCTCAGATGGATGATAATGAAGATGTTCAACAAGATATCTCACCTTTGCCATCCATCAGTGACTTGACAGAGGCAACTCAGAAAGAACTTATCATGCAAGATCCAACAGCACCCATGCAGGAAAGTGGTGAATCCTCTTCCAGTGGTGTGGCTGCAAGTCTCACTAGTGGCACTCATGATCCTGATGAACTCCAGTCTTGGCAACTTGAAGGATGTAGCCAGAAGTCAGATAAATCTGATGATTCTGATAAAAATATTCCCATTTTGAATCAGACCAAGGCTCTTTGCTTGGAGGCAAGGGATTCAATTCCTTGTGCTAATCCATCTGTCACTTTGAAGGAGGTCCAAGAAGTTCACAGTGTTCAAAGTGCACATAGTTCCACGGAAGGAGATATTTGCAATGAAGCAGCAATAGCACTTGAAGATATTGACATGTCTCATCCAATATTGACTCATAGACAAGATGAGTCATCACAGAACTCTTGTAGCAGTACAAGTTTATCTGAAACATCAGATCCTTTTTCAGTAATCAAGAAAACACCTGAAGTAACTTTTGCTGAACTCAGCAATCAAGGAACATTAGTAGAAAGTGATGTGGCAGAAGATACACCTACAAGTGCAATTCAAGAAGTGAAAACCTCATTCGAGAGTTCAAGCCCATCGCCCAGCATTGTAGAGCCTGTTGCTACAAAGAAGTCCCTGAGTACTGATATTTACAGTCAAGGGGATACAGAAAATGTCAAGCCTCCATCCAGTTTCAAGACTCCTAGTGCAGCAAAATCCCGCCAGAAATCTCAGGTTTGTGATCCCAAATTTCTTACTAACTAATCAGTAAGTCAGCCAGGATATAAGGCAGAGTGTGCAGTGTTAAACAATTTCATTTTGTTTCATGATATAGATTGTTGATTCAGTTAGGAAGTGTGGGATATTTATTCAACAATTGCCTTACTGTAACATTTTTAATGAAAATGCATTATATCTTGCAAATATCTAAATAATGCAAAAATGTTTAACTTTTTTAAGGCATTTGTTTGTTTGTGGCACTTAGAATTCACTGCTTTGAGCTACATTCAGTATGATGGCATTCAAAGCTGATGATTCTGCTGCCAAGTGAAGTTTCCACTTGAGTGCCTTAAGAGGGGATCTCAACTAGCTTATTTGTACATACTTTTGAATCGTCAGCAATAGCTGCTCCTCTATAGGAATGATTGACTTATCCTTGTGCTTGGAACAGTTTTACAATTCTCAGAGGTGACCCCACATTCATATTCATGGATGTGAATTCGCCTGTAGACTGAATCAGGGTGCTTGTTTTTGCAGAATATGATGGTGAAACGATCAAACCGGGAACCAAAGGGGGAGGTCAACCTGGAGAGGTCTTATCAAATATGTGCAGCTGTGATCCAAAACAGTCCAAATAGAGCAGCACTTCAAAGTCAGCTTTGCCCCCCTCCCGTGATGAAAGCCATCAATGAATCAAAAACAGTTGCTCCCTCCTGGCCAACAGCCACCATCACTACCAGCAGCCCAAAGACAAGAGTTAGCAGTATTGGAACTTCTAGCACAGTAATGGGGACTCGAGTCACAAGGGCTGTGGTTCCTGTTTCTCCAATGAAGAGTGGGGCAAATGTGAACCGTGGACAGCCTCTGCTGACTCAGTCTTTTCAAGATGGTGTACAAGACAGTGCTCTCTCTGAGATCAGGAGAAATCCCACTTCCTCCGAACATTTGCAAGTTGTTCATTCCAATAACCAGAGAATTAGCTCAGTAGTATCTGGAGTGACTTCACCTCTCTTGACTAACATGGCTGAGGAGGAGATGAGGCATATGAGATTGGAAGAGCTTCAAAGGCTAAGGGTGAGAAGGAAAACTTCTTGTATGGTGTGCTGAATTGCTATACATGCCAGCACATAAGATTAGTCAATTCAACTTCTTTTGGATTTTTTTTTCCACAGCAATATGGAGAACCGTTACGGTCTTCCAGCTGCCCTCTTCCAATTCAAAGAAAACCTGATGCAGTGGTGGCAAGTGCAATGAGGGGAGTGCCAAGAGGAAGGCCATCTAGTGTCCTTCCTTTGCTCAGCACTTATTCCACTGCCACTCCTCCCACTTCAGATGCCCTTCCCTCATCTACCCATGTGACACCAAAAGTTAAAACAGTTCATGTTCCCCAAACTCTGCGTGCCCATTTCCATCGTCCTCCACTGGAAATGCGGGTAGTGCATGGAAGTGTCTTGAAACAGGAGAGGAATCTGGAATGTAATGGGCTAACAGGTGTTTCTCTTCACCCAGTCAATCAGATTCAGGTGTCAGCTTCAGCACCTCGCCTTGTGCCTCAGTCTCATCATCCACGCCTTCCCATGGCCCCCATATCTACAGCTTTAATACATTTGTCTCATCCCCAGGTAGCCAAAGTTCATCCCACAGCTCAGACAAATCATAAATCCAGTGACACAATTGTACACCCAGAGCCTAGTCCTTCTGGGGTGTGCCCCAGTGAGTCCTCTTCAGTTGCTGAACAGGAGCGATTCTCAGTGCCTGCTAGAGGACCATCAGCTCAGTTTGATGTGATATCAAGTGAGGGAGTCACTGCAGGATCGTTGAGTGATTTGAACAG
Organism: Darwinula stevensoni; assembly: GCA_905338385.1. Classification (NCBI taxonomy): domain Eukaryota; kingdom Metazoa; phylum Arthropoda; class Ostracoda; order Podocopida; family Darwinulidae; genus Darwinula; species Darwinula stevensoni. The sequence goes on along the minus strand of CAJPEV010000719.1, from coordinate 7,480 downwards.
TGTTCAATCACATAAATCCTGTGATGTGACCACTCAGGTTCTGGTCCATCCTTTGAATCAGTTCCCTTGTTCTCAGGCTCCTAAAGCTGGAGTCAATGCCACTAGTAATGGTATCAGTCAAAGCTGCCCATGCAACAAGAAGCCTATGATAATCTGCAAAAACTGTGGAGCATTTTGCCATGATGATTGCATAGGGCCTGCCCGAATATGCGTTTCATGTCTCATGGGTTGAATACTGCCATCAACAGAAGGGATGTGGAGAACCTAGTGCCTCTTCAAATCACAGATTCCATGCATGAGAGTTCCAAAGAACATTAGACTGGTTGGAAACTGCAGCATGATTAGTTCTGTTATGGTATCCTTGAAAGCAGAAAGCTTGCAGCCATTATACAATGTTGCCTAAGTCCCCAATTGAGTTTTTGCTATAGTGGAGTAAAGTTGCAAAATAGAAGGCACTAGTTGACATAAGTTCATGTCTGGTGATTAAGAGTTAATACCCCAGTGGCCAATTTGGTGATTATATCCTTTTCAAGTTTACATGAGATACAGCGGCCTCTTTTCCTTGTAGGTTCTTGACTTGATAAGAAGCCCAGTTTTCCTCTTCATTCTCCCCAGTGCAGCAGTTGGTAAAAACTTAATTTTAAATCACATCAGATTGAGATTGTTTCTCTGCAGCAAACCTATAGATACTTCTTCAGAAAAGTGGTTCCATTTTTTTTTTTAGTTGCTGGTAGCCATCTCCTCAAGATCCTGTAGGTTCCTAAACATAAGTAATTGATGGATGAACTATGCTATGGTTCATTTTGAATGATTCTGTACATTTAAAATGATTCATCACTATCTGAATTCTCAGGTCATTGAAAAGTTGAACCAGATTTATGGAAATTCTAAATTGCCAGACTTGCAACTTACTTTGTTGGTTTGCTTGCCACTGGTTACAGAATATGATTCACATTTTGATCCTGCATATTCACTGTTTTCTGTGCTCTTGAATTGGTCAGGCAAGTGAAATGATTTCATACTGATACAGAAGCTAATATGAATAGTGGCATCTGTTAGAAGGAAGAATAAGTAGGTGCATGCCCCAAGTATTTTACTTGAACCATGTATTTCAGGTCCATTCTTCTCCTCTTTGTAATAGCCTTGGTTTTTCACATGGTTATCTTTAAAGAAAGAAAGAGGTATAGGTGTTTGTTCCATCATTTGTCTCTGGTGGGGCTTGCATGAGTCATCATATTTCATTTTGTGGGGTTCAAAGATACACCTTTTAATACTGATCTCACACCCCAATCCACCATCAGTTTAACCCATTCTGTTGCCCTAGTGACTTGCCTAGATCTCAAAATCTTTGAGGTTTTATGAGGTGATGGGTAACTCCTGCACTGGTGGGCTTAACAGTGGAATAAGCTATTTTTTGATGTAGCAGAAGTGGAAACAGACTTGGAATGATTCAATTCCAAGGCTCAGTGATCCTAGTTAAGGACAGATTGGCCCAAAAATACAAGCTGTACAGAAAGTCATGCTCTATGGGCAACTTGCACTATTTTGCTTCTTGAAAATCGGTTTAGGATAAAGTCAAATAATCTGTTAATGACCATGGAACTTGGGCAGTTTTTTCCCATGTTGGGTTCAGATTGCTGAAAATATTGATTTCAAAATAGGGGTTTGGAGTACTCAGACAAAAATCTTAGTGCTTTTTAAAATTAGAATGCATTGCCAATCTGAAAAAAAGTTATACAATTTATCACTGTACAGCTGTACCTTCCCAGAGCACTCTAAAAGAGCTAATGGAGAAACACAACAATTTTTGTCAGACTTGTCCCACCCAGAAGCTAGGGATATGCTCAATCACCCCCTTACAACTCTACTTGCATGGATAAGTTATATGAGCTACCTTTAATTTGTTGCACCCTTTATTTCTATGAATATGACATTTGGTCCAGTATGAAGTCACTTTGATGACTGTACCAATATAAAGTCTTAATCATTAGATTGCTGCTTGAAACTGCACCAAATCTGTACTACAGGTCATAGACATGGAAAATGTGAAATATATTTGGTTTGCAAATATTTCATCCAATAGCAAAAATAAAATACTTATGTAATTCAGAACTTATAGAATGACTCAGTGGACTTGATCTTCCCTTCTCTATCCCTGCCACCACTATTCCCCCACCTCCCATTATTTTCTTCCCTTTTTTTGTTATATTCATATTATCTTGGCTGTGTTATCAGTAATGATGGACATATAATCAAAGGAGGCTTGCTGCTGGACTGGGTTTTCCCAGCTAATATTTCTTTCATTTTACTGGGTCATTTTTTTCACTTATGGGGATCACTGTCTTGTTTTGTGCTTATCTCATCTTTAGAGAACAGAAATTTACTGTCTGAAAATTTAAAAATCAGTTGCATGGTAACATTGATGGAAAATCTTGAGTGTTCATGATTGGTCATTGACATGTCCTACTTGGTATGATGAAAGAGGTGAAGGAAGAGTGTCCTTTCTTGACAAGCAAATAGCCCTCTTGTTGAAGTTCAGAAACCTTTGTCCAGTGTGATCTTTTTTGTGAAACACAGCATACAGACTATGGCCAAATAGTTACCAGTAATGATTTTGTTGGTATAGATATGGATGCCTCCAGGATTCTGTTGAAATGGGTGAGGGAGATGAACTGAATGTCATTCTTTCTCTCATTGAAGCGATATGGAGATTATTTCTGTTATCGCTAAGGTCGTCCTTTCCCTGTATTTTTAATTATTCAGTCAACTGGAAGTGTTTATCTGTAACAGTAGATCCTACTTCCATTTTTTCACTGCTCACAAGATTTGTCTTTTGTTTAAAAATTTTTTTTTTTTTACAGGAGATGGCCCATTAGTTAGGCAGTGTTTGTAGTTATGTTGCCATGTGTGCCTGTTATCATTCTCTTCCTTATCGCCAGAGATTTCTGAGTTCAGATCACAGCTGAGCACACATTTTGAGAAAGCGCTTGGGATGAATAGCTCTGCATGTTTTGTGATATTTCCTCTTGACTCAAAGAGAATAAAGTGTTTATTTAATGTTTCTTATTTCTGGATTTATTCAATGCTTCTCCATTAAAGGAAAGTTTAGAATGCAAGGGGTCCAGGATCAAAAGACCCAACATCGCAAGTTCAACTTGACTTATATGCCATGGAAAGGATTCCTGTCATTATACCTAGTTCTGCCATAAATACTGTTACAAGATTTACATGTTCCTCGCATTCTAGCTAAAGAAGCTAGAATCTTGTAACCTAGTAATCGTGCAGTGTATTATCCACCGTATTGTTTGGTAACATTTTAGCTGTTGTGTTGCGTGCAGTAAACATGGAATGGGGTGACAAAGAGAATCGCATAACATTGATTGCCCTGCACGAAGTGGGACAGAAACCTGCAACCATTTTCAAGACTTTGCAGCCACTTGGAATCAGTCGGCATTTTGTTTAACGAGCTATCAAACGTTACAATGATACTCAGGGAGTACGAGACCACCCTAGATCTGGGCGTCCTCGCACTGCCAGAACACTACGAGTCATCGAAGCAGTTAGCAACAGGATTCGGCGAAATCCTCTCCGCAAGCAGAAAGTGATGGCCATCTCGATTAGAAGCATGTCTCGGTTGATTAAATCAGACCTAAGGATGGGTGTTTACCGAAGTAGCACAGGACACATGCTGACTCCATCTCAAAGAAATCAGGAGGTTGCGATCGAAAGTGTTGCTGCAGAGGTACGCGCAAAACTCTCACCAAAAAATCCTCTTTACTGTTTCAAAAAATCTTCCCAATTGAAGAAAAATTCAACCGGCTAAATGACCAAGTGTATGCCCACGACTCTCGGGAAGCTGCCGAAGTCATCCATAAGGTGGAGAGAGATCACCATCCTGCTTCCGTCATGGTTTGGCGTGGGGTGAGCTATGAGGGTGTCACCAAACTGCATTTTTGCGAGCAAGGAGTCATCGGCCAAGGTGTACCAGGAAGACGTCTTAGAGAAGACAGTGAAGCCTCTCAGCCATACAATGTTCAATGGGGGCAACTGGATCTTCCAGCAAGACTCTGCACCTGCTCACAACGCAGGAGTGGCTAACCAACAATTTCCCCGAGTTCAACAAGGCCTCATATAGGCCATCTGGGAACCCCGACCTGAACCCACTGGACTACAAACTGTGGGCAGAGTTGGAGCTGATGGCCTGCCACAGAAGACATCCAAATATTGAAAGTCTCAAGCGAGCCCTTGCAAAATCAGCAGCCAATATCTCAATGGACGTGGTGCGTACTGCCATCGATGAGTGGCCTGATCGTTTAAAGTCATGTGTGAAGGCCAGGGGTGGACATTTTGAATGATGTTTCTGTAACCTGTTAGTAATTATGAAGAGAAGTAAATGCTGTTAGCAGATACAGCGTTTGTTTTATATTAACAGTGTTATAACAAAAAAAAAACCTTGTAACAAAACATTTATGACAGGACTAGGTACAAGGTGTCTGGAAAGTAACTGCAACATATTAATTAACGATATCTTCGATTTTAGTTGTGTTTGAATCAGTTCCTCACCATGAAAAAATACATTGAATGCCATTTTGTTTGTAGTGATTTCACAGGTTCATTTAACCTCCAGCGTTTTCGACACGTCGCCCAGAGAAACTGTTATCAGTTTCCCATGGCAGTTCCTGATAGTTCTGATGCTCAGTGTGGCGTGCCATCCATATTTTGACCTCCACCACCTTTGTACCTGCACGGCGGACCGCCGTACTTCTTACCGTGTTGAAATTGGGATCTTTCTTCAACTGTCAAATTTGCGGCTATTCCCTGCTCGAATCAATTGAACCGGTGGGGAAAATAATGAAATGCAATGTGTTTTTAATGGTGAAGAATTGATTCAAGTATCAACTACAGCCGAAGATATATTCAATAAAAATGATAGTTATTTTCTAGACACCCAGTAGATTGTCACGTGTCATGTTTCAATAGCTGGGCCACGGGGCTCCTTGCAGGGAGATGTGGAAGAGCCGTAATAAGTATCCCTGCAGTCACACATTGCCTCACGTGTTGAATCTGCTCCATACCTAGGTCACAGTTAATTTTTTTCTTAGGTCAGACCATCTAGGCATCTCATGAGAGGAAAATCCTCAGTAATTTAATGCTTATGACTCTTTGTCTAAAAGACCAATAAATAAAAAGGCGTTTCATGCTGAAAAATCCAAATGCTGTTCCACCGTGAGGGAGGCATCTTAAGAAGCCTTTCTGAGCAATAAGAAACAATTGAGTAATTTTGTTTGCACGCCATTCGGTTCATATAGGAATGGGAAATTTTTTCTTTGATTTTGGTTCCTAGAGCACCAATGAATCTCGAGTGTCGTTTAACCTAGTGACGGGTGGGTTATTCTAAGCTCATGTGCACCTTCAGGGGAAGTTTTTTTTTCACAAGACTATATTAGTTCCTAATGTACATATTTTTAGCATCTAAATAAGAAATATTTTACTACTTACAAAAGTCAGTAGACCCAAATTGAAATTGATTGACGTCAAACTGAAATAGATTTGGTGAAAACCCGCCTTCCATTCAGAATTATTTGACGCGTCACACATTTTTTGCCTCTTACGTTTGTCATGCGATGTCGATGCTGCAGTTTACTCGTCTTCATCACCATCTTCCGAAGCTATTTCACTAATATTAGCATCGAAAATGTTTTTTCAAAATTTCCATGCCAACTTCTTCAACTTCATTATTATCATCACTTTCCTCTTCCGACTCCACAGTCATCAATATCTCACTGATTTGTGGACCATGTATCTTACGCACTCTGCGAGCACCCATCTTGTGTTTATACGTTGGCCACACGATGCCCATGGCTCAAGAAAAATATCGCTAAAAATAACTTCGTTGCGCTTTTGTTGAGGAAAATAGATCAGTGCAAATCCCAAAAGACGGCAGCACAATCCGTGATACTTGCCTGGCCTCCGAAGTGATACAGTTTTTCTCTAAGAGGCGCGAAAGTTCAAATCATACATATATGATCGTACCCGTCAACAGGTTAAAATGTATGCAAAATCTAGAAAAGCTTTATTTGGGGGTATGTCAAAGACATCGTGTATTGCAATGGTTCCCAAACTGTGGGTCGCGAGAGGCATCCAGGTGGGTCGCGTACATTTTCTCAGTATAAAAAAAATCACTATATCCGCATCCGCTCAGGATAAAACATGCCCAGCAGAAAAGGTCGATCAGTTTTCTTCACGTCATGATTACTTTGAAAATACCTTGTTCTGGATTCCGGTGGGTCGCGAAATTTTCTGAACGTCAGCAAGTGGGTCGCGATTCAAAGAAGTCTGGGAACCGTTGGTGTATTGCACACATATAGCAAACATCGCGGAACTACGGACCAGGATAACGGACGCCATCGCCAGTGTGACTGTGGACATGTTGCAGCGAACGTGGACTGAAATTGTAAATCGGTTACTTGTGCTGAGAGCCGCTAACGGCGCAAATGTGGAAGTCTACAGACATGTCAATCAAAATTCTTCGAGTTAGGCTACATGATGGTGCAAACTGCATTTTTTTAAATATCTATTAGTTTTTAAAAAATGTAAGTTCAAAGTTGGAAAGATAATTTAGGAACACCCTGTAGATTGGAAAAAAATATTTCATTGTGACGCTACACTCCTTTGACTATTTACATTGCGTACACTTCATTTTATCGATTCCCAGTCGCAAGGAAAAATTTTCCTTCGAGGGAAGAGCTTGCGAAAGGCCGTCATTGCTCGGTTGTCTGGTACTACCCACACAGCACAGGGATATCCCAGGGATGTCCCTAACTGGACGACTTGTCCCCATGTCTTTATAGGATATCCTGAAGACATCTTCTTTCTGACGGTTTCGGACATCTCGTAAGGGATGTCTTCGGGACGTCTTTTAGACATCTTCAGTCGATGTCTTAGAGATATCCCTATCGGGATATCTTTAAGACATCCTGGAGGGGATATCTTGAAGATATCTTCAGTGCTCTCTGTCGCCTTCAGTCAGGTGCACAGCTTCGACGGTAGATGTCTCCCGTGAGCCCTGATCTACAACCTCAGATCTTTTCTATCGAATTCATCTACTTGATTTGTCCTGAGGACAAGTAACTATTCGAATGGTATAAGACTACATCATATCATCCATGACCTCTCGTGTGAAAGTGCTAAATTTCGTCCCTTGGAGATGTGTCTCCTATGATGGGGCTTCCTTTAAGAATGGTATTTTCCTCCCCTTTAATCGTTACTGTTCAATCGATCAAGAACTTTAGATTAGGTGTTCCTATATAAATTAGAGACATATACGAAAGCAAAGGGTTCTTCTGTGCGATAGGAAATGAGTCCATACGGGTAGGAAGATCCCTACAAGTGCTACCTGAGACTTCTCACTTGTCCCAATGGGATATCCCTGGGACATCTCTGGGATGTGCTATTTCTTCAAGAAAGGGATATCCTTGGG